>VJMY01000158.1:0-132044 GCA_009869795.1 Neelides sp. FZ-2019
ATATATATATATAAATGTATGTTATTCTTATTTTTAAATGTGAGGTAAATGTAATTGGAACTTTCTGGAAATCCATTAGCTAATAACTTTTCTTCATTTTAGAGTTTAAAATCCAATTGAATTTATTCTTAAGCTCAAGTTAAGCTCCGGTTCGCTCATTTTCGCGTCCTTACTAATAACACGGCCATTTGTTTTGTAGGTTTAAATATTTGAAATAGACTTAAGAATAACAAAAGAGGATTCCTCTTGAATCTTATTGGAAAAACGAAATCATTTTGTAGTTTGCCAAATAATTTATAAGAATCCAAACATTATTGACTTATATTTACTTATTAAGTCTTAAGTCGTTTAAAAGAACCCAAGAAAGTTGACTAGAAAATAAATATAGTAAATAATAATGAAATTAGAAAAGACTCTCTGGACCTTCCTGAACTTTTGAACGAAGAAGAGACATGAATCATAGGACTGTGCCTGAAAGGAGATGACGGAATTCCGATGAAAAAAAGGAGAAATTCGGAACAAAATAAAATAAGACTTTATATACATATCAGCATACGACAAACACGCAAACAGCATTATCATATAAATACATAAGACTTGGAGGAGAGTTACTGTACGAGGAACTCCTATTTAACTATTTTTATCTCTCATTCTAGTATGTCTTTGCACAAGTACATAATAGCGTTATTCCTTATTATTGAAGCTATAAGACTTCAAAGCTAAGTCGAGTCTTTAGCTATATAAGTAGAATAATAATGCTATAAAAGCTAAAAGTATACAACCAGACTTGTTCTAGCAAATTCTTTTATGTTTCTTGAGTATAACTTTGGTGAATTCATGTGTGTGTGTGTTATATGGCATTTTATACCTACAATGTGTGTTGTGAGTTACATATCAAGAAAGAGTTGGAATTTAATGATTTAATCTCACCACCTCAGAGGAAATGAATTAGCGAGAGAATACAAGTAAATCTACTTATGGTCAATTTTTCCTTCCCCAACAACTCTCCCTCCTTTTCCTCTAACATAACATATAAGAATATACTTTTATGATTCACTGTAGTTTGCCCTCCGAAACACTTTTCATGCCTGTGCTTTTTTTCCGCCAAACCTTTTTCACGCAGCACTTTTTTTCCGCCAGTCTCTTTTGTCCGCCAATCTAAACTTTCCGCTAGTGCATTTTATCCGCCAGGTCTTTTTCACGCCAATATGCATTTTCCGCCAATAATTAAATTCATTAAAATGTTTTACAAATTAAATAATTCCCTATAGTACTTACACAACCCCCTTTTCATTCTTATTCCTTCATTTGCTCTCCAAACAACCATTTAAATATTTTACGATGCTTATATTGATAATGTGATAAATATTGGAATGGAATAACTATTAATCTTTTTTACTTCGCCTTTCCGAAATATTATATTAAAAAATATTTCTAAGTATTTTGTTCTGTTCTATGTATGTACATATATCAGTTGTTTATTTTAAATTTTATTTATAACTTAAAATCCAATCTTTATTATATTGTATTATTGTATAAACATTATAAAAATATTTAATAGTTAAAATGTTCTTTGAAGAGCAATTGAAAGCATGAAGGAAAAGGGATGGCGTAAGTATAGAGAATGTATTTGTAAAACATGTTTAATGAATTTAATTATTGGCGCTTGGCGGAAAATGCATATTGGCGTGAAAAAGGCTTGGCGGACAAAATGCACTAGCGAAAAGTTTAGATTGGCAAACAAAAAAGACTGGCGGAAAAAAAGCACCGGTGTGAAATGTGTAATGGCGGACAAATCACTCAAACCCTAATTTTATATGTATGTAAATAGTATACATGATATATGTGTACAATAAGCATGATCTAAAATGCACCAAACTTTGACTTTATCTTATCAATACCTAATTTGTATTTTTACTTTGAAGAAATATACAGATAAATGTATTTGATGTATATAAGGAATATAATTAAATGCGTATTCATCATGGTATACATTATTGAGTATATTCTTTAGTATTGAGAGCTAATAAATATATTTTGGTGCGTGAATTCAATATGGTTAATTTTCATTTAAACCCGTTCCTTTGAAAAAGGTATGCGGAGATTTCGTGAATAATGAGAAGTGATTCATTGGGGTTTGATTAAGGGATTTACAGGATTTACGACCTCATCACCATAACCCTCTTCCCCACACGAGAGTAATGAGAAAGTAATGGAGAGCGAGGAGAGGGAAAGTTTTCAATTTCTTCAAGGGGAATCTCTTCGTTTTTCTTTCTGAGGTTGAGAATCAATATTTGAGGAACAAGGCGTTGAGTCGGGAGGGTAAAAAATCGCGTGTTCGTCGGGTAGAACTTGAAATTTGTAGATATAAATCTTCCCTTTTCTTTTAATGCGACCATTTGTTGCTGTTCACGAATGTCAGGAATCTGTAAAATTGAGCTTAAGTGTCTGACTTATGCGTTCCAACACAATCAATAGAGTCGAGAGATGAGGAATGGGAGATGTGGAGGAGAAACGCCAAAACCCACTGTCCCACATTCGACATCAAGAGGAATTGCAAAGGAATCTTCCGAGGAAAGTTCCTTTCATTCCACATCCTTTCATCAAGCACAATCAATGAACTTAATGGCCAGATTCAAATATTTTTGATTGTGTAAACCTCCATAATTTAAATATCAAAAACCCCAATTTTCCTCATTCAAGATCCAACATTGGTCATTACTAATGATTGTCAAACTGGGGTTAAAAGTGAGTTGTGAGGAAATATGAAAGGTTAATAATATATATACGTTTTTTAATATAGGAATGTAAAGGGACTTAAAGGTTGCTCATAGCGTTGGCATTTCGTATGCTTTTTCTCGATTGAGGCTACGTAACTAAGTTGGGTAGACTGATACTTTCAAGCATTTTCATAAGTTCTGATTAAAGTTCGATGTTGATGATTTAAACATTTTACTTTCTTATTTAAATTTTATTGATAAAATACCAAATTTTCTCAAATCAAATTAAAAAAAATGAAGTAATAAAGTATAAATATAATTGTAGATGAAAAAGTCATTAATCGTTAAAGTTTGCAGGAATAATTTTACAGTAAGTTGTGATATTAAATTGATTCTGAATTGATTGATACTGATCTACTCTGTAAATCATAATTATTATGGCATTGGTACAAGATTGACACTAGAGTATAAAAATCGTAATTGCAATTTTTTATTGAATCAATACATTTCCTTAAACTTTTACTCTTTTAATTAAGAATAGACATATAGAGATATCACAATGAACGAGTTAAATTCTTACCTATATTATTTCCTATTAATTTGCAACCTATTTGGTATTTCGCATTTTAAATGCGGTAATGGATAATTGAAGATTTTAAATGAGTTAAAGTTTAAGCTTTCAGTCTGAGAGGAACCTTCTTTGTTTATTTGGAGATAAATCAAACGAAATTTCAAATAAATTAAGTTTCGTAGTTTCGTATTTCCCAGTTTTCCTACAACTACGAAACTCAGGGAGAACCCTAGTTGCTTACTTTTACGTTTGGGAAGGAGCATACATAATGAATATAAGTTATGTATGCATGCACGAAACTGAAAAGAAACAATCATATTTGAATATTTGAGTAAATTAAATAAACCATGAGATTTAATCAACAAAATTGTTGAGAAACTTGGAAAAATTGAGACATTGAACATTTAACCTTAAAAACTCATTTCACCGAAAGGACAAAAATTATGTAAAATGTTTTCAAAAAATTCTCAATGAAAAAAAGTTTTGGTAAGCAATTTTACTTTGTTCTCTTATAATTTATTATTCTAATAGAAATGGAGTTTACTATTACATACATGTATAGGTAATAATCGATCCGTAATTTCATATCATTTTATTTCGAAAAATATGTATATTTTCATACAATATCAAATAGTTATTGCCATATAAATATTATTATAAATAATAATCAATTAAATTTTCAATTTTAGCATAATGATACATATAAAATATCAATTTGAACCAAATAGTTCAATATTTTGTACATTTTAAATTTTCAACTATATATATATGTTCTTATAATGGTATTTTACTAGTAATACATAACATTAAATGATTTTCGCATTCTTTACTTTCTATATGTATTTATATATGATTGTTCAAAAATTAAATTGGAAACAAAACAACAGCCTATATATGGTTTAGTGAGTTAAATATTGCTCATATCTTGTGAAGGCACAAAGATATATGTTTAAAAAGTAATTCCTTCATTGTAATTATGTCCACTATGCAGATTTACATGAAAGGATTTCTCAAGGATAAACATATCACCGAGACGTTTTGATCTATATGAATACATAAATATATGGATGAATCGACTTGAGGAACAGGCTGACATGTTTAAAGAAACATGCGGATATGTCATTTATCTTATTTTTCCATTCAGAAGACAAACATGTGAAATATGGTTGAAGAACGACGGTTTCCTTTTTATTCAACATATTTTAATTAAATAATACGAAAAGGAATTTCATTTGACCCGTTTAAATGTTTCATACAAGTGAAGGATACGAGAATAAAAGTATTTTAAAAGCAGATATTAAATATAATACATACTAAAGATATCTTATTAAATATAATGCTTTTTTCATCATAACAAGGCATATAAGGAATGTACGTCTAAAATTATACGGTTAATACACTGAATTGTTTATTTTGAACGTGAAAATGTTGATAATCTTCCTGTGGCTCATTTTCATATGTTATCATGTTAATGAGATAAGCCGAGGGACGTCAATGTCTGAAGCTAATTCTCCATTTTTTTTCATTTCCTCATCACCCTTCTGGATCCAATGAGAGAAATGGGGACAAGACATCAAAGGAAATAAAGTTCGGATGTTAAATGACGTTGATTCGAATTACAGCGAGAAAGGTTCATTTCATCAAAACCTGTACATTTGTTTGTATGTATTAGGTAGCTGGGAGAGGATGAGATAATGACACCGGATGATTGAGAGAGGAAGAACGGAAAAAATGAGCAAATTGAGCATTTGGCTAGGAAGAAGTAATGCTGGATATTCCTCACTAATTACATTTATAAAGTGTCGTTTGGGTCGGGAAGTTTCCTCTTGTAGTTGATTCTCTGTGCATTGCCTAATTTGTCATTTGATGCATTTGAATAGGATAATTGAGGCGACGGGTCTGCTCACCTCCCCTTCCATTTTTATCACCTTTCATTCGGCGGAGTTTTGGGTGTGAGGGATGGATAAACACAACACACACACACACGCCTATCATTAAGGAAAACACTCTAGCCCCATTAAAAAATTCCCTTGTTGACATTAATGGATCCGGATCCGGTGTGAGGGTTTCATTTAACACGAGAGACGCTTTTTAAATTTTATGGATCTTTATATAGTTGGGAAGAGATGCGCTTGCCTTGACACGGAACGCCGCGTCTCGCTCAACTCAAGATCCTATAATGAACGCTAACTTGGAACGAGAGGAAAATGAAAAGTGTCAAACCCAAGTTCCCGATCTCCGATCACCATTAATGGTCAAAGAGTGAATTTTAATTCCGCCACACAAGATCATAGAGATATTTTGGAAATCTGAAGGTTTGGGCATTCTTCAAATGCCTGGCATTCCTCCCCACTCACTTCATATAGGGAATTAATTAAACAAATATGCATGCCCTTTCCCTGGCTACATTCAAATGTACGTAATTTAATTATTAGTAATTAGCGGAGAAAGAAATAATAATCTTGCCTTCAATTTCACCTCGTTTCCCCGATTCTTAATTAACTTTATTTTCCATTAATTAACTTTTCTCCATTCTTCATACATTGTTCGTCCATGTAAGATGTGAGGAGAATTGTTCGAAGAGGGTTTTCCGGTTTTCCGGTTTTCCGGGTCGATGCCATAAATTATATAAAGCTGATATGGGAGAGGAATTAGTCCTCGTTCGGCCAACTCGCCCGTTACAGGTTAGAGTAATTTGAGATAATAGGAGAATGAGGGAATTCCCTGTGAGGTAATTTTGGAAAATCGTTCTTCGACGAACCGATTAAACTCAAATCCTTCAAATTGTGTAATGAAAACATTAGCATTATTTTATTATTGAATTAATTCCTTTCGCCTTTCCCCTACGTGGACGAAGAGGGCATTTGAGCGGAGAAATCCAGAGTAGGATATGGGAGAAGAGGGGCTGAATCTCCTCGTTTGAATCTCCGTTGATGCCAGGTGAGAGATTGCTCGAGGCATTTCATTTCACCCACCTTCGACCGCCATGGACTCCCCTCCCGCTTCAACCACACTATTTTCATTTCTCAAAATCCATTCTTCCCCACTTTTTTAATTCTTCCATCTCCGACTTCTACGGAGGAACCAACCGTGAGAACTCCCTCATTCTCATACAAGAAACAATATTTCCCCCCGTGCCTCTTCAACGACCTCGAGAGGAGAAGTTAATCGCAGGCGACGCGAGACAAAATTTTTCCCCTCAACGAGCCCAAAACTTCTTTTTTCATCATTTCAAATCACCGAGTTTTTGTGTGTCTGTGTGGTGAAAAGATCTCCTTTGGATCCAAATCTCAGAATATTAAAAGGACACTCGGGTTTTTATTCGTCAAAAAGTTCATCACTTGGTCATCATCAGTTCATCACAGGTAAATGACTTTTCCAAATTATGAAAAATTCATTCAAGTTTTTGAGAAGGAAAAAAGCCGCATGAATCCAATAAGGCAAACTTCCCCCTTCTTATCAACACATGATTCCTCTTCCGTCCTTCTACCCTCTTTGACATAACTAAACTCCAAACTAACTAAATATTTATTTAGGCCGGATAGGGCCGATAAAATAAAATAGTATTTAACCATTTATTCATATAAGGTTAAACCTATTTACTTCCAGTCCTCAATAAGCACACATAATACTCAATAATATATATATATTATTTCCTCATTTCCTTCTCAAACTCATCTTTTTTCCTCTCTTTCGGAAATAAAAAATTCTCCGTCTCTCCACACCTTTTAAAAAGAATTTCCTTTTTATTCAAATGTTTCCCCTACAGGAGGAATGGTCGGACCAGAGAGTTAAATTTATTCATTGAAACTCATTCAACCTCTTATAAATAATATAGAAGATGAAGTTCATACATATTCCGGCATTTCGGATCAATTCCAATTGATCCTCTCCGACCAAAATTCTCTCTGTTCTTCTCTCCCACCACGCTCGGAATGACAAGAGTCTGAAGGGAGAGTTAGGACTTGAAAATGGCATTTAAAACACATTTTCCCGCTCAATTATTTCCATGACTCTTCAGAGTTTGGTCTGAGTATTCATTTTCCTAACTGGGCTGATGTATGCCTGGGTGCATTTACATTAGCAAATTGATAACTATGTACATTTAAATGGAGAGATAGGATCGCTGGCATCGAAGACGGAGTGATTTCCCCTCGCGATCTCCCTCACGAGTGCGGAGGGGAAGAAGAAGGGCAAAGGTTTTTCCGAGCATGTGGATTTCATCCAGTTTGTTTGCTTGGGTTTTCGTTATAAACCAGAGGGTTTTTGGATTCTCCCCGAAACTTTGACTTGATCTGGTCGTCTCAGCGAGGGAGATTCCCTCAGTCTAGCACGAGTTCCTCCATCGGCTGGGTCTCCCCACTTCGCCTGCTCCTTCGCACTCATTGAGAAAATCCTCTCATTAACATTTACACCGACCAGAGCTAAAAGTCTGGAAATTCGATCATCGCGTTCCTTCTCAAACACTCATTCATATCCCTTTGATTGAGGAACAAAAGGGAATTTGGGTTTATCGTGAAATACAATTCTGATTGACATTTGGTTCCTAAGTCACCAATCATTTAGTCACTATTTTTACGTTCAGGTTAGAGCTAATCTAAAGTGTTCATTATTTAAATTTTTGTGCAAGTTGAGTTTAAAGGAATTTAAGCGTTCATATATTTCTATTGGTATAATTTTCAGTTAGGTGATATGAAAACAATGGACAATTAGTATATTCAGATATTAGAATTGAACATTTGTGAATTCATCGACTTTAATTAAATTAAGATGAAATGTGAATTGAACTCGAATCCAGAGAATTGCCAACATTGAATAATTAAAAGGGAAAATTTAGTCTTCGTTTTCCATCTTTGTACAAGTGGAAGTGGAGAGAGTTCCCTTCATTTCCGTGTGAATAGATTGTTGAATAACCCAAGAAGTTCCCGGATTCTCCCCGATTAACTCCTCACATTTGACACGAATTGGAAGTTGAGTGGAAAAAGATTTTTTTTCCCAAGTGGAAGTTTTTCCCAGTAAGTGCATGACATTTAAAGAGGTGGAAATAGACGAGCTCAAACGATCCTTGAGTCATTTCTTATACACACATATACATACGGAAGGAGGTTTTCTGTTTCCTCTCAATTCCAAACTGAATGAGCCTTCGAACCGACCTTTGACCTCTCTTGCTAATCCATATATCTCGCGACGTTGTTCTGGGAGTGGAGGGATTTGGAGATAAGAGATTTTAATGACGACCATCTGGCAGGTCTGTACGTTACCATGAGCTCGCTCCGACCCTCCTTAAAAGGTAAGTTTTATTCAGAGTGTCAAAAGTCTCTTAAGACTTATTATTTATTTCCTCTGGCTACTCCAGATATCTCTTGCAAGGACAATTCCACGAGATTTCCTTCTTTCAACCAAGAGATGATAGTATTCATGTGGATGGGAATGTCCCTGAGATAAGGGTCCGGAATGTGTAAAACGGTGCCAATTGGTCGGTGTGAGTTCAAATGGGAATTCATCTCTCATTTTATGATTCACTCCCGTTTAGAAATGCAATTAGGAATTTGGCTCCTCCGCTGGTCTATTGGAGCTTTTCGCAATAAAACAAAGAATGCCCTGGATATTAAAAAGAGCTTGTAATTAAAACCTCGTGGCCTCTCTCGCGTTCACAGAGAGTTCTCCACACTCCTGAGTTATGAGAGGAATAGTAGTCAACGCGGAGATCCGTGTGGGATTGGCATGCATGGGCCTCGAAAGATCCATGTTATTCCCGATATTTAATGGACTCTACGCGGGGCATTGTATTAAAATAAAGAGGTATTTGTAGGCAGAGTGCCGGAGTACACATTACATTATGATGAGATTCTTTGTATCTCATATGAGATCCACTTTGCCGGAACTTTTTTTTATTCCCCGTGTAATCCACTTATAGTAACATGAGCGGAGAAAGTTGGGGTTCGAGGCTCATCGCTCATTCCTATTCTCCGCCCGTTCGTCTCTTCCTACAGGAGATAAAGTGAAAATGGCCGGGAGTCATACAAGAATCACTAATATTCCGGCTATGTACATAACTCGGCTAAATGAATTTACTAAGCTCAATTACATAACTTGGTTTAATAAATCCACTATTAACTTCAGGAGGGGCAAATGTATGACTCAGAGGCCGAGTAAACACGTGTCGAACTCTCCCAAGTTTTCTTGGGAAAGGATGGAAAAATAAGGGGCATTTCTGGACAATTTATCTTGGTTAGATTCCCAAGGCTTGTTATTCAATTATAAATTAATAAATTTCCATCATGCGAGGAACGAGGTTGTAAGGAGATGGGGAGGGTTTGAGAGCATTTCCCTCCTCCTCGTCGGTCAAGAGGAGGAGGGAGATTTGAAAGTGATGTAATTAAACTTCTGTGTGTCTCAAACTCAAATTGATCCAAGTTTATGAGATAGTTTTAAGATCATTTAGTGTCACGATCAATCATGGGAAGCTCATCCTTCCGTTTCTTTAAGACAAAATAAGGGTGGGATATTGAGAGTGGAACTTCCGAACCTTAATTTGAATTTCAATGTTCCTTGTCTCATCGATCATAATAGGATGAAGTTTGGGGAAATCAGACATAATATAACATAATATTATTGTTCCATGCCCTTATGATTAATTATCATCATCCTTTCAAATTTATTCAAGAGAGTTTAGCGAAATAAATGAGTTCGAAATGGGTTTGTTTGTCTTTCGCCCTCCGCGTTTCAAAATTTCACTCGTCGTCTCATCCCTGTCTGGAAATATATATGTATATTGAGAGTGAAATTGTTCCATTGGGAAATGTTTTCTTAGCAAATTACTTTACGACCTTTACCTCACAATTTCCCTCGAATATTGGAGGAGAAAGTGACGAGTGGCTGAGGAATCCCGCGCCCTTTTACCCCTTTCAAAAGGACGGAGTCCATACATAACACATTATACACAACATGATGTATTATGCATGTTCACACACAAGTATATGTTTTTATATTTTTTCCATACGTGAGTAAATTGTGTACGTGGAGGGGTTGAGGAGAAAATAAGGGAAAACATAAAAGACAACTGCAATTGAACAAAGGACCGTTCATCTCTCAATTTACAATGAAGGGGAGAAAGGAGGAGTTGTTTGTTATGTCGAGGTGGCTTTTCTCTCTCTATTGCCTCAATGGATTCAATTCGCTTCTTCATCCGTACGTGAATTTCTGTAAAAATGGGTTTTATGACTTCATTCTAATTTTTTTTACTAGATGTGAAGGGGAGGTTGGGAATACAGACAGCCCCAGTTTCCCCCTTTTCCCCAACTCTGCCAATGTGGAAAAAAGGGAAATTTGGAATTCTCGACGAATATTTTTTAGAAGGCCAAAGAAATTAAAACCTCTTTTACATGCCTTGTTTTCTTTGACTCTAAAGAATCCATCTGTTACATGTGTATTGTATGCTATCTTTGAAAATAAATATGTACGCTCCAGAATTTGCATACATGTAGCATGGAAAGGGAAGGAGAGATGTTGAGTGGAGAGAGTAATTAAAATATGATCATGGACTTTTTTCATTATAAGCTACTTCACTTTCTGGGAGCGAGAAGCTTTCTCAATACATAGACTCAATACATATGTAAGTTTTAGTAATGCACTGAGAAGGAGTGCCCAGGATTCGTACAAGTCCTATTTGGATAATATTTATATTCCTATACATGTAAGGAAAAGAGCTTCAATATTGTATGTGTATATAAATAAAATTGGTCGATAGGGGCGGTTAATATATGAATTCTTTTTTATGTCGTGACAGCGAAAGGCGACGGGATTTAATAAATTAGCTGAATAAATTGATTGGAAAAAAGTGAGATTTTTCGGCCGCATGAGTTCGATTAGGGATTATTAGAGTGAGTGGGGAAATGGATTTTGTGCCAATTCCTCCCGAGTTCCGCCTCGATGATGAAGAGACGCGGAGATCCGACCAGTTCGAGCGACTCATCTACTACACATTATTACATATAGTGGGAAATTGTAATCCCATCGTTTGTACAAATTATTCAGTAGACTCATTCCATTTAATCTCCCTCTCACATTCATTTAAAACAACGAGGGTTCGTAATCTCCTCTGCACTCCGAGGCCCATATACCATTTTTGTTAATTATTCAATAAGAGTCTCGAACCCCGCCTTGACATTCGTCCTCAGGAGCTTCGTGGCTGGCAAAGAGCTCGAGTTTCATTACGAGGACATCTTCTGAGTCAAAGGACATTTGTCCACATAAACTCATTTATTCCCACTTCATCTAATTTGCCCATTCTCTCCTCAATGGGGGAGGAGAGCGGATGAGTTTACGACTCGTCTATTTCAATTAAAAATAATAACTTCCCCAGCGAATGACGAATGTGAGATATGACTTTCACTTAAACTCCTCTTTGAACGCTTTCTCGGCGTTTTTGGAAAGAAAGAGAGTTGAAAGCGAAAGGCGTATTGATCCAAACTCCTTGCAACCTTTTTTCAAAAGTGTCAAAATTGAGGTTACACAAGGGATTCTTTCAAAATCTGCTATCGGATTTTCACCTAGAGACATAAGTATGTTTGTGCATACGTCTCTCCACCTTTCAAGTAAATATGATGTAAAGTATACTTGTCTATGTAGAGGTCTTTTGTGAAGACTCCTATGGCTTCTGAGCACACAACACACTCTCTTTTCATATTATTCAAAGTTTGAAAAGCCGCTTAGTACACTTTATAATACCGTTTGTCATAATTCCGTCATTTTTTATTCCTTCTTTACATAAAAATATATTGTGAGTTTAATCTTACTTAGGTAAAAATGGGTTGAGTCTGAGGTCTCCATTACATCGCCCCCACAGCCCAACGTTATTAATGCTCAAAAAGATCATAAAGTTCTTGGTGAAACACTTAATGGACAAACTGATCGAGATTTGTTTTGACGCATTTCTCCTATAAACTTGGATCAAAGATCTTTTATTTGTGCATTAATGAGAGTAAAATCTTGGGCAAGAGCATTTGGCCGCCAAAAGGCACGGAGATCCTTTATAAGCCAATATACTAAAATTTCTGCATTATTATGGATGGATGTAATAATGGATATCCAGAAAGTGCAAAGTCCAATTAATAATTTACAAATTTATGAGTCAAAGTTAAGAGGAGTTCTACTGCATTAGAGGAACAAATAAACTTTTCAACTAAATTGTGATAAATTCTGACATTCGCGAACGGAGGGATATAATGGTCTCATTTGGCCAAGAAATTAATAAAATAGGGGCAAATGGGTCGAGTGGAGATGATTGGGTTTGAAAGGGCGAGATTCCTCTGTTCGTCTAATTACTCCCTTCCTCGCCCTTTAAATTTATTTAATAAACATGTCAAGTTTCATATTTATTCCCACCAGTTCCTTGCAATTTGACGGAGGGATCAATAAGTAATAAAGTTAAGTATTGGGAAGACTACAAGGGAGAAGACGGCGAGAACCCCCGACGTTCCTCCGTCTCAACATTCCTTCCCTTTAACCCGCGTCCCCGAAAACCCGTATAAATTATTAACAATGAGAAGATAAACCGCTTCATAAACTCGGCTTATCAATCATGTTCCCGAGAAATGAATTTTTTTTCATTTCCCTCTGTATGAGTGAACTCTATCTCATTACGACACTTGACTCGTTCAAATCTCCCTTTGGATCTCATTCATATTTAATAACATTTCCTCAATTTGTTTACTTGTTATTACTTGTACAGTTGGAGGAAGATGAATATTCCAACTGCCATTGGGGCTCTGAGCAAAACTCCCGGCCTCCTTCACATTTCCTCGCACAAGCATAGTTTTGTTACATGCCCTAACTAATATTACATATATACCACTGCAGTGTGTAAGTATGTATATAAATTCCCCCTCCTGCTCTCTCGAGCAGTTTTCATTATGAACTTAATTGTTATATAAATCACTTCATTACTTGATCATAAATATAAATGGCAGAGCATAAAGTCAATTTATAAAAGAACCGATTGACCATTCGGCGCCGATGATTAAAATTGGCTTGTGATGCTCTGTGAGTCATCCTGGTTCTTGTGCTTAATTCTCCATGGTCTGTCAACATGGAGTTCGGACATTATAGATGTGAGAGAGATGTATTCATGGCTCGAGTTTTTTTTACATCAGCGGCTTCACTTTTATGCCTTAGAGATTCGCTCACTCTCCTTCACACTCTTCTTATTTCCCCATGCAGTCTTGTAAGATCATTTGGAGAATTGACTCTCATTGCTATGTATTCTCCAACTTGTCAAATCTCTCAACGAGCTTAACTTGTTTATAAATAATAGGATGATCTTATTTTCCAACAGCCCCGTTGCTCAATGATGTCGAGGACATTTGATGTGTCTGAGGATTCAGATCATGCGGAGCTCCCATCCCAACAATGCTTTCATCTTTTTTTCCTACTCATTTCCCCCCATGTCACATTTCCATCTCATTAACCCTTAAGAGAGATGAAAGGAGCTTTGAGATTTTCTTGTGACTTCTGCTTTTTTACAAGGACTCGCTAAGTAAGAGGAGATGATTATAATCATTACCGTCGCGTCCACTCAAATATTAATATGTATAAACCCAATGGTGAGGTATGAGGAGATGAGGTGGATTTTTCATTTAATGGCTTCGCCAGCAGTACGAGCCAACCCAGGAATGTGCAAATATTTACATTTGGAAGCATATGCACGTTTTCACATTCATCTCCTCATTGTGACAGAGAGGAAGAAATGATGATGGAGAGCTTTGAAAAGAGTATATACTGGATCCAGGAAGACTAATCGTAAGGGAACTCGCCGTCACAGGAGCAAATAACTCCGTTTTGACCATCGAGGGACATTTTTGAAAGAATGATTTATTTAAGAGCATTAAGAAGCCATTTTTGAACAGGATTTTCCCTTAAGTGTAATGAGGTGGTTGAAAAGAAGGAGCGGAAATTTGATTGAAGTCTCTTTCTAATTTCATCTCGGCTCTCGGCCGTCTCTCAAACTCCACTTTCCCCATTTCCCCTTTGATGAATGCAAATAGCCGCTAATTGCGGCTGATAAATTAAATTTAGGGAAATGTTGAGTTAAGGATGAAATATGACGTACACACATCCATATGGGCTTGTCTCCCATGTAGCATGTCTAATAAGTTTATATAACCTTCACACCGATATACTTTCTTGGATTCCTATATCATTCCTAATATCTCAGGCCCGGACTTGTGTGTATGTGACTGTGTGAGAGGAAACTTCCCCCATCTTATGACTCCTTTTAATCATCTTCTTCTCCCTCCGACACTCTCAGATCCCCTCGTAAATTACGGTTGAGGAAAGTTCAACTTCCCACCCATCAAACATTTATATTAAACGTTTCCGCGTCCTTATACTTCCACATCAAGGGACGATCATACTGTTTAAACACTGCATCACTCACAAAACTCTCCAAAATCGCTCCAATGTGAGTCTGTACACATTATATGTCCACGTATAGCTCATTAGCTACTTTTAATATTTGCTTAAACTCTCAACTTCCTCAAACATTTGCAAAGGTAGATAAGCCTTGTATTTAACTAAACACGAGCTTGATTCTCCTCTGGCACATGCATATCATACAATAGGACCAGACTTCATTGTGTTCTAATATAAGTACAATACAAAAAGTATTTACAATAATTTTTTAAGATTTTAGCACTCATACTTTCATCATATTAAAACCATTGAATTTAGAAGGAAGTTTTAAATTTTAATTGTCATTTGTGGACAATTTCCTTTTACGATGCGTGGAATTGACGGAATTAAAAGTCGGATCGTTAATTTGGATTTAAGGTAGAGGAGCAAAAACAAACTTTGGGCACTTTATAGGACCAATTAAATGAGAGTTGTAAATGAAGAGGTGAGAGAGATTCCAAGGGATTAAAAAGAGCGCGAGATGAGCGGGCCTCATGAAGGCTGTGATGTGTTAATGGGGATTCCTCTCTCCTTTTTATGTGAAAATGTATTTAAAGCGGAGTTGGGTTCTTGTTCCATTCTCCTCATAAAATGAGGGAAAGACTCGAAAAGTCCCTTTTAATAAACGTGTGTGGGAGTGTATATGAAATGGGTGTTTGTCTCTCCAAGTCTCTCATAGTGGAGGACGCGGGATGATAAAAGGAGGGGAATTTCCCTCTTTTCTCTCTCCTGCGGATCGGCCAAGTCGGAATTCGAGGGTGGCACTCCGGCCAGGAAGATTCCTCTCTTATGACTTCAACCCTGGTTAAATATGAGAGAGAGATGGCTATGCAACTCTTGGCTTTCTCCACACAACTGGATATAGGAGTGGATATGTGTTGGTATGGGGAGCAAGTCCTCCGGAGGAAACTGATATTTCTCTCTCCCATAATGGCATAGGGGAACCAAAGGCTTTTCTCGAGAGGGAGAAAGAGATAAAAGTTAGTATTAGTAGTAGAATGGAAAGAGGAGGGATTTTTAAAATGTATGAAACCTCTTCGGTCTGCAAGAGCGAGCCCATTACCTTTTTTGAGAGGTTCTGTAGGAGGTTTGTTTGTGGGAAGACCCCTGTATGCCAAATCCCCCCCTCCACCATTAATGTGCGAGGAAGATTAAAAGAAAAGGGGGAGGTGATAGGGAGGAGACGATGCTCTTAAATGCCTCTCTCATATTCCGTTCGGAGAAAATAAATTCTTGTTGTCTGGAGAGGATACGTGACCTTTGAAGGGAAAACTCCCGCATCTCAATAAATTTCCCCTTGTGTTTCTTTCTCATTTAAGGACCCTACACGACTTCCCGACCTCATTTCCCCACAATTCCTCTCGGACGATCTCGCACATTTAATTATTCAAATTATATTTTCACTCTTCATGTTCAGACGGACTTTTTAATTTCCCAACGTCTTCTTTCCCTATTAAGCTCCTCGTAAATCAAGTTTTTTATATATAAAATATATATTATAGTAATCAAATGGTTTGGGGGATTCTTGGCGAAGACAAACATGATCATTTTCTCCACTAATAATATTTTCCAGGCTCGAAATGAATAAATCTTCTTTTATACTACGATGTACTAACACGTACATAAATATGAAGGAGCAAGAGTCAACAAAATTCATAATATCAAGAATACGAGGATTTGATAGATAGAATCAGAAATGCATTATTGTAATGTTTTGCTTCTTACATCCTGATAAGAAGCGGGAATTCTCAAAGTTATTGGAAATTCCTTGAAGAGATGCTCGGGGTTTGTCATACATGATTCAAACGTATCCATCTTCTTTTCTCTCTCATTCTCTCCAAAATGACAGGGAGAATAAAAGCGTCGTAAATATGCAATGAAACGCCTCGAACGTGTCATTTTCACATTACACTCTACATGGAAATCTTTTCCCCCTAATTCAATATATGACGTTCTTTTTTTATCATTCCGTCAGATGTTTAATATAAGTAATAGGCATTATAGCTTATAGCCATGTATCTTGTATATATTCAGTATATTTAAATAATACATAACAATTCACATGAAGCATCCAAACATGGGATTTAATGCTTAGGTATAATGGTTATAAACATGACCTCATATGTATCTTTGTATAGATTTTATAATTATGTGGAAAAAAATTATTTGAACCTCATTATATTTCTTGCTTGGAGGAATTTAATTTTACTCTCCCGGAGTGTCTGCCAACATTGAGGAATTAATAATGAGAAAATATTGAATTACATGATGAAACGAGAAGGTTTTCAAAAAGTCCGCCTCTTCCTCTCCACCTCCTCAAAAAAGATTAATTTGCCTTGAACATGAAAGTAAATATTCTGCCCTTATAAACGTATATAAGCTGTATGGAATTGGGATCAATGCGAGCATTGTGTATTGGAATTTATTCAATAGGGAATGTACACAAATCTATATAGAATCACGCTATAAGGGGAGGGTGGGGGGTCCAGGCTTTTGTCACGCGTAATGTTGTAGGTATAGAGCGTCACATGGGGAGCGGGGGGGGGGGGGGGTCAAAAATCCCGATTTTTAGCGTCACGAAATTTGTGTACGTTCCCTTAAAATATATAAGTAAGTATTCATAAGGCTCTGTTTTGCATCATGCATATATACGTTAGAATTGACATGAGGAGGCTGAAGATAAAAAGGGAATAAATGTTCATGGAAAACAAGTCGGAAATTTCGTTCATGGTCAACAACTTGAGGAAAAGTACAAGAGATACTTTTCCCCAAATGAAAGAACGATGGAGATGGAAGAAAAGTATTTGAAGTTTTCTCGACCTACTCGACTTCTTACGCTTTCTCTTTGTTGGAGAGAAAGTTAATCTTATTACTCCCCTCACTCAATCAATAAAGTGCACTAGGCCATTTCTAATGCTTTCGAATCTCGTCGTTTTTAAAAGAGAGTAACTTTCCCAAATTTGATACCAAGAGGGAAACTTTTTCTCTTACTTCGCCCTCACGTGATTCTTCTCGATTAGCCACGATATTTAATTGTACACCTTGGGTATTCTCCTCCGTCTCAAAAGTGAATTTTTATTCTTTTAGGGAGGAATTGGACTTGAACTGGGCGACCATTTGTTTATAATTGGACCCTTCCAAGCCTGTTTAAAATCAAGGTATGCTTTCTAATATGCTTCTACTTATTAGACTAATTATTTTTTATGTATTTAACTCGATATGACTTGCCTTTTAATTTGATTCAACGCACTTCGTTCTCCTTTGCACAACCATTTTGCATTATTCTTATAAACAAGGGAAAACACATTTGTATGAATGACAAAGGGAATGTATACATATGTATTAGAAAGACGTATAATTTACATTTTGAAAGTCTCGGAAGAGAAAGTAGGAAATAGTAAATTGGATCATATTCGAGGTCATGATTCCGAGAAAGAGGAAATTGGAGGAAATATTTCGTGTTTATGAAGAATCAACGTTCCATTTTCCGCGGCTGACATTTATGAGTTTCCAATGGATAGGAATTGTGTGGAGATTTTGTAATTTTTCCTTGAGTTGTTGGGAAGGAGAGGTCTGACTTTTGATTTCCTACTGAAAGGAACTTATAAAATGAGTTTGAATTGAATTGGAGAAGGACAGACGTGGAGGAGCATTGTTGTACAAGTTAAGACGGCGAGTGGAAGATAAGCTCAAGAGGAGGATGTAAACTGGACAAAGTCGGAAGTAAATCGAATCGAAAATGAAATATTTTTTCGCTCTCTTCTGGAATGTCATATTCCTTCTGCCTTTCTTTTCAATTCATTTCCACTTCCTTTACATTCCATTCAGCTCTTCCCCATTATTTAGATATTTGCTTTAGCCCCGCTATGAAGAAGAAAGAATGTGGAGGGAAAAGTAAAAACACTCGGGCCTCACATTACTGCAAAATGTCTCCTATGATTTACAGAACAATTTAAAGGACTCTTTTTTTCTCTCCCTCTCTCCCAAAACTTTCAACGGAGAGGAAATTGTCCATTTTCTTTATCAGATATAGTTATTAAACTCCTTGAGTGTTTTTCCACTCCGATCTCTCTTGTGAGGATCCGCCTGGAGGGTCAAAGCCTTTCTCTTTTTTCATAAATTGAGGGCCAGTCGGAGAAGAGGATCGGGATATATATTATGTGATATTTGTTAAAACTCTCAAGTTCTTGAGTCATGAACCAGCAGGTCTCTTCAATGCCTTTAAATTGGATGTGACAAGCCGTTATGAGTTTTTTTGTTTTCCTTTAATAGGTATATGAGTGGGGATTTTCCATATATTAATGACAACATATGCTATTCATATATTGGATTCTTAATATTTGTGTGTGTCTTATACACATATTACTGTATTGGGCCTATTTGACGGAGAGACTTCTTTATATCTTATATGATACTTGTGAGGTTTTGTAATATGAGCGCATTGTGTAGTGCGGGTGATTGAAGGAGGTTTTTCCACGAGACTTCCAACATATTTTCTTTTCATTTCTCTCATAAGTCATAACTCATAAGGACCGGGCATTCTGGCTCAATCCGGGAATTTAGACATTCCCTCATCTATGAAGCTTGATAGGAATGCAGGGAGGAGCGGAGATATCAAAACTCTCGCCCTTTTATCTTTCCTCAACATCTTCTCTCGCATCCGACCGCAAATTTAATATATAATTGTATGGATTCAATCCAGCCGTCACTCAATTGTTTCCTCGAATCATTTTATCGTCCAGTTCGCATGGTTTTATGATTCTCCGCAGTCGAAAATCACCCAGGCTTTATTTGTCAACTTACAAGGTCAATGACTACTTTAATATATAATATAAATGTCAAATATCTTTGTTCAAGAAGAGATATTTAATTAAATTAAGAAATTCCAGAACTTATTAAAGCGACTGACGAGGATTGTAATTAAGGAATAATTAAAACTTTGTTCCATTTAATTCCTCGCATTTCATAATGCTAACAGGAGAGAGTGAGGGAGAACGGGCGGGAAATTAATTCTTTTTTTCTCAGATTAATAGCCGGAGATTTAACACGTATTTCATTTGTTTTCTCCTCATTAAAGGAAAATGAAGTGGAAGTTGAGAAGATAAAAAAACGTATTTATTCCGCTTCATTTGCTTTCCCTCTCTCTGACTACGGAGTTTTAAAATGTGGATTTAAAGGATGAATGGAGATTTTCATTTGAGATATAAAAAGAGGGCAGATGGGGGATTCTTTTAAGCTTTAATACCATCGTGAAATCCAATTTTGAATTTTTTTACACAGATTCTCATTCAAAATCTAATGTATGAAAAGCCTAATAAATTGACTCAAATACAAAATATCCCACATCGTTTAAATTTTATATACAAAAATCTCATTTCCATCGTAAATTTCTACGCGTCCATGGTCCATATTAAATATATATCCATTAAATATATTCATGGAATGCATAGAGCGTCTACAGGTAGCGAGATAAAAATAGCAGATATATCTATATTTCATAGTTTAACATGAAACTGGCGTTCCCTGTCATATTTTGTAAATATGAGGAAAATTTTTGAAAATTTCCCCCATTGATTTCCCAAAGGGAGGATCCCCGCGACATCCCATGTCCTTATCATCCTCTAAAAATCCTCCACTTGTATTCAATAGGGAAAGGTCATTTGGTAAATGCTTATCTCTTCCTCAATGGCCAAGTGAAAATGATTTGTATTAAGTTGAATCAACATTCCATCTTTAGCTTTTGATTAGAGGCATTGGACCTGAATGATGCAAATAGAAGCGCCGAAGCTCAATTCCAAATTTATATACACGGGCTCCCTCCAATCTTCGTAATTTAAAGGGGTAGCTGTTGTGAATTAAAGGGGGAATAGCATACTAATATTGGTTTCTCCGCCCAAACTTCCCTTTCATCTCCCACCGAGAGTCAATAAAGGAGGGGCGATGGAAGAAAAGGGAATAATAGGAAGAGAGAAAGAGGAAAATCCTGAAGATTTATTAGCCTCGCCTTTTATACTCCTTCTTTTGACTAATTATGGATCGGAATACATTAGGATTAGGGATGTACCGAATGTAACTTTGGCCGGATTGCCGGAAGCTGAACCTCTGGTCTATCGCATGGCCGGAGGCCGGATTATGCCCTATTCTTTATAAGTATTTTAGAAAAATACATTTTTTGAAAAGTCCTTCAAAGAAATCTGTTAAATTCTAACCTTGCCTAATGAAATTTGAAACTCGTAATTAGATTCATCTCGCAGTACATAGTAAATTTTTAATAAATTCAATGATTTTGACATTTAAAATTAAATAAATGTCAATAAAATCGAATTTTGATAAATGATAATGGTTGTAAGAAAAGAAAAATTGACAAAATTATTGCAAAGTTGAAAATAATAAGTGTATTTATTTGCTAATTTTGGGCAAAATATAAGTGAAATATATCAAAAAATCCGGCCGGAGCCGAAGGTTTGGCCAAGTGACCGGATGGCCGGAGTCAGTAACACCGATACATCCCTAATTAAGATCATGCACTAGTCATGTATAGCCGAGATGTTCGGAAGGAGGAATTGAGTGTCGGTGGGCTATCAATCCCTCCTTGCCCTACTTATGTAGTTGATCTCTCGGACCAGCCTGTAGCCCATCGTCCAACCCACTGCTATAGGATGAGGAATTACAAAGTATGATGACTCCACCGAACACCTCCTTTTATTTATTATCATATCTCGGCTAATTGGGTTGTTAGGCTTAAAATACGAGCTTAATGGTCAACGTCCAAGGGGGCTTTTCCTAATTGAAGTCTATAGGGGAGGAGGCCATTATGCAGAGATGAAGGGGCTTGAAGGAAAATTTCTTCTGTGTGAGGAGAGGCAGGACAGCTGGGCTATATCTCCGCCTGATCCTCCAGCCCAAGGAAGGGAGCTGATGAAAAATGTATGGGAATGGGCTCATGAAAAATTGAAATACGACATACTCCCGCCTATGTTAATTGTTGGTGGGGCCGGGGAAGGGCGAGGGAAGATAAACACAACTTTCCCTCGCACATCTTTTATCAAAACTTAATGAGTGGTGGTGGGAGACAGTCGAGGAGTTTTTTAAAGAAAACAAACGAGGTGATTCCAGAGACGAACCACATCCCCTAAACAATGATGCATAAATAGGGGCTCCTGGTTGGCGGGAAGCTTCCTCGCTTCCAACTTCATAAAAATTGAACATCCACGAACCCACCAATTTGTGAGGGATAAGAGGAAATGAGACTCGCAAGATGAAAATCATACACTCGGGCCTACACCGACATGCCATATTCCCTCAAAGCTCCCCTTCGTGGCTAAATGCTCCAAACGAAGCCTCAATTTCCTTGAGGAACCTCCACCAGCAGCTCAATGAGGAATGGCCAAGTTCTTGCGCCTTTGTTGGGTCGATTAATACTCCTAATAAAATAAATAAACGATAAAAGTGAACGGAGGTTCTAAATGCCCAACTTCGTTCTATGTTAATGTATATTATATCTTTGACGTCCAACTCTCCGTCGGTCAATTAAGAAGTAAATGAAGGCGCGTTTGTTTTTTCCTTCTCCACACGTCTTTTCATCCTCATAGTGAGTTGGGAGAACATGAGGGCATGGCGAGAAGAATGGGACGTGGTTTATATAAGAAAAGGGTCGTCTGAAATTGTTTCCTCCTCTCTCCATCCTTGACACTTAATTGACATTAAATGAGGCTTAAAAAGTTGGTCATCTCCTGTGTGCATATGCCCTCATGGTCTTTTGTAAGGGAGGAGGCCCCCGAACTCCCCGCATCCTCCGTGATCATTAATCTACTTTCTCTCTCTTCTAAGGAAATTTATTGTCGAGCTGGGCATAGGGCTGAGAGAGGGAGAAAATACTTATTTCCCCTCTTATCATTCCCCATTACTCACGAATTACGAAAAACCGCAGGAGAAAGAGCTGAAACTTCACAATATCCCCTTTAATTACTCCTCCTTACCTCGCGAGCTCTCCTCGGGGAAATCCCACACTTCTGCGTACACATTATTTTTGAACCTTTCTCGACCCCAGGCGACCCCGGTGACCTTTTGACCCTTACTGGCCCAGAGGACTATATATTCTTTGGCCAGACAAGAGAATCTCATCGTTCAAGGAGATCCAACGTGGTTCAATGGGGAGTATTATTAACTATTGAGAAGACACTCAAATGAGATCCTCATTCTTGCTATACATACGGACATACATTTTCCTCCACTCGAGCACTCGCCCGACTTCCGAGTCGGGCAAAATGAACAGACTTCCATGTCTATGCTAAACCATCGTGAAATCCAACATGAAATATTTACAACTCTGTATAGAAAATTAGGAAATTGTCTATGTGATACGTTCAAGTGGCTTAAAATGTTGCGAAGCCAGTGCTTGAACATACATAAGTACTCGTATAGTTGGTCAATTCCTACTTACTACCCCTTCTTAAAACCTTGAGTCTGGAGGACAAGAATTCTATGACTATATATTTGTATAAATATGTATTCTTGTATGAATTTTTCATTGGCATTGTGAATAAACTTGCAATGGTGGCATTTGCATGCAAATATCGAGAATCCATACAATGTCCGTATTTCACATGAGGGCGAGAATGCATATTGGAAATGCTTTGTTCTTTAATGAGTACAAAATGAGGATTCATCTGGCTGTAACAAGTAGGTAATATTTAAGGCCAAGCAACAATGTAAAATATGAATGAAAAAAGACGGAGGGCTGAATAGCAATGATGGGGAAAAATAAGTTTGTGCCATTTGGGCAAGAAGACCTTCGGGCCAATTTATTGGCGTAGGGTGAGGAAGGAAATGGAACGAGGAAGGATTGAAAGTTATTAGAACTAGATTTCATAACTTTCCTCAAATTAGCTTTTTTCGGTTAAGTGGGGAGGTCGGGAGTTCATTTGGGAATTTTTTCTTTCTTCACCTTCATTTCTCGTATCTGGGCGGAGCAGGCCATTGTGTCTCGCATAGACAGTGGTTTCCCCTTGGCAAATTCACATTGAGGATTTAAAGTGCTTTTGAGCTAATTATACATATTTAGGGAATATATATAGGAAATAGGGAGCCTCCTTGAGAGAGCTCGACGTTAGGCTGCTTAATTCAGATTTTTCTTAGGCATTGCCAAAATGCCTAATTAGGCACGTCACTGCCTAATACTTAATACACATCCTATCATATGAGATCATATAAAACTCTTCCATGTTATGAAATATTATCTTTCAAATACATCTAGCAATCGGAATTGAATCAAATGAATTCAATTAATTAAATAACTTATTACTATCTTCTTGACCCCTTCAATAATGAGTTTTAATATCTCAGTGTATTAATTTAACATATAAAAGCGCAATTCTGTTAAATGGGATAGGTAAGTTCTCAAATCAAAGTTGAGATGATAGAAAAGATTTAAAACAGAATCTTTGATTTTCCTTTCTCAAATTCTCAGGTTATAGTTTTGTGAAAATTTGAGGCATTTGTTGAATTAGGCACGACATATGCCTAATTAGGCACTTTTAGGCAACGGCATTTAGGCAACGGCAATGCCAGGTCGAGCCCTGCTCCTTGATCGTTGAACATGCGGAGGGGTGGGCATGAGGAGTCATAATGTTTTTCCACTCGTGTGAAGGATCTTTGAAAAGAGGGAGAATTAAATGGAAGAATGTGGGGAGGAGAAAGCGCAGGATCAACTACATGGGAACTCCATACATACTTATAAGGAGTAGATCTAAGGGCCTTATTGGGTCGAATGAATCTCAAGGCGGAATGCGGGTCTTTGGGCTCCTTCACCCGAAAGAAGTTTAGGGAAATGAAGAGTTACTTCCACTTACTCGCCGAGATGTCATCTCCCGCCTGTTATTTTTTTATAATCATTTTAAATTTCTTGCGCTTCCCGCCAAGGTTTGGCTTCCGGTCGGGCCCTGGAGTCATTTGGGCCTCCTTAGAAATGAAGGAGGTTGGAGGATGAGGAATCAATAGTTTTATTTGTCGGGTGGAGGATTGGGGCGAATGCCAATTTATTCTCTCTACCTCTTCCTTCCGCCCGTAATCTCCTGAGGGAGTGGGTGGGGAGTGCCATGCATATTCATCCTCATATCCCCCATTAGGAGAGGGCCGGGGAACTAGAGACTCCTTCCACCAAACACACGAGTTCATTTCACTACACAAAATACTCGAAAACCAATGCGACACTTTCTCCGGAACAATCCAACGGGGCCTCGGTGGAGGCATAGGGAGGCCTAGCGGGCTACAAGTGAGGACGGGCTATACAGGGGAGTCATACATAACAGGGAAGTTTCCCCTTCACCTCATCCTATTCGCACATTACTATAACTTCCCTATCATCTCCTGCCCCATTTCACAGGAAAATCCATCCTTTTTTCACATCAAGGGAGGCAAACAAGAAGGGAATTTTTTTTACATTTGTTTGAATAAATCAAACCAAGACGGTCAGGGAATTCCTCCAATTTTTGACCGCCATGTCCCTAATTGTCCGCGCTGCTGTCCTGTGCCTATTGTGTCTAAATAGAAAATTCTCCTTCTCTTACCAAATCAGATTTATAACGTGGATGAGTTCGGAGTTAGTTAGAGGGCTTAAGAAGAGACGAAGCCGGGATAAGGATCTGAGCTCTAGTGTAAGAGCTTATTTTTATGCAAAGTTTTTTCCCTTTTCAATTCCCCATATAATTAAGTTAAATAAATCGTTAGGAGAAAATCCCCTCACGTTTCCCACTGACTCAAATGAGAGTTTTCATGGTGGATTATTTCATCTTATTAAAAGTTTTTCTTGTTTCCTCCATGAGCAATATGTGACTTTTCTCTCGTACGCGGAGGCTCATCCGAAAGGATCTTCTTTTTTAAGTACAATCTCTTTATACGCCCATTCCCTGTGTAGTTCCCCGTATTCTGCCTCGCTTTTTTGACTCCACTTGAGATTGAGAAGGGAAAACAAGATTTGGTCCGGATTTACACAAATGAGATTTCCTGACGGAACAACTCCTTCTTTTTATATATCAAAACTGTCTCGAGAACTTTGCGACTCAACCAAGTTGGATATGAATAAGTGAATGGGTCAAGGTTTTTTTCATCTCGGAGACGCCGGTGAGATTGGACAGTAAAATTGTGAAAATGGGGCCCAGCTCCCCCTTCCCTTATGTAATTTCTATGATAAAATATTCCTCCTTTTAATCTTTCCTTCCCATGAACGTACGCCCTTCCCTCTCCTTCATCCACGAGAAGGTGAAACGGGAAGTTGGTCACATCCACGACATCCATAAATGTATGAGACTTGCTCTCGGACTTCTCCAACCAAATGTCTCTCGCTTATGCCCGCCCATAAATATGTGAAGCGCCAAGGAGATGAGGAGCCATTAAACCCTTTTTATCTACAATTCTTCCTTAATTTCTTCAATTATCTGACCCTTAATACATCCTGGTTCCTTCCTTCATGATTAATATAATTCCTCCGAGTCTCGTCCAACCCCGAACTTTTAACTCAGACCTTTACCCGCCAAAAGAGACTCCCTCGTTAATGCCTTTAAATTAATAATGTTTCATTTGGTCTCTGATGAGCTCAGGAGCTCCAATGCCTCGAATGCACACACACACATGTTGAGTTTCTTATCACGAGATCATTTTAAACTTCATGTCCCATAGATTATACGCTAAAATCATATATGCTCATATCCATTCACTCATGCCTACTTATATGTACAACTTACCAGTTAATGAGTTTTGATAAATATATAGCATATTGCATGATTGAGCCTTCTTGGTATGTGGTTATGGAAACTTACGAATAATCAAATAATTACCTTGAATATATTTTATGCATGTTTACGTTTAAGTCTCTGGCCATAAGTAGGTTTATTTTAAGTCCCATAATTTGACTTGACGCTGGCGTTCAAACTTCTAACTTACGTATAGTTGATCGAATAATGAAACCGGAAAGACTAAAATACCATAGGAAGTCTAATAAGTGTATCAGTGTAATTATGCTTCACAATCGAATTTTCTATAATTGGAAATAGTAAATTAAGTTGAATATACCTACGCTGTGTATACATACATGTCTAAGAAATAGCAAGTCATTTTCCCTTATGTATTTATTTATCTATATAAATACTAAAGCGAGTCGGAGTTCTTTAGCGAGTCGGAATTAATAATGTTCTCAAATATTGGATATGGTATATTGAGAGCAAATACAAGAGTTGTATTCGTATAAATATTACATAGATTTTTGGCACGATTGCCACGTGGAGACACATCTTATGGGAATTATATTCGGGATATGGAACAGCATTTGTACGGTATGAAATTAGGAATGTGGGCAGGTTATTAAGAAAATGTGATTACTCGATTTATCAGATAGCGAGACAAATTGAATTTGAGGAAATTGGCCTTTGGTTAATGAGAAGAAGTTAAGAAGATTCGCTGTGAGTTTCGATGGATCTCTTCAAAATGAACGCGTATTTTCTTTCCACTTCAAAATATCCATTTTTTCCTTTGGATGAGCTCGTAGGCTCCAATTGGAAAAGAATATCATTTCTCGGAGACTCCGAGGGAAAAGTGTTTGAGGTTCGAATGAATTGTTGAGAGCGCAGAGTTTGTCCGAATGACCTTCGAATTAAGGTAAAAGGGATGAGAGAACTTGGAGATTGCTTGGGGAATGAGTGGAAGCTTCTCGGTTGACCAGAGGACCATTCAAGGGAGAGAAACAGGGAAAATGAGGAAGAAAAGGAGGACAAGGGAGGACTCTGGGGAAACCTCTTGGGTCAAATTGGGGAAACGAACCAGAGATTTATACTTACAAACCCATTTGAGAAGAAGCCATGTCCAGCCCATACATGGAAGTCTCAGGTAGAGCTGAATAATGCAAATGCAATGTAACGGATTTCAATTCTCCTCCCAAATAAGATGAAACCTGAGAGGGAAAAAGGAATTGAAATGGTCGGAATGTCAAAATTTTTACTCGCTCGCTCCCCACTTAATTATGTATCGAGAGAGCTTGAAATCAAATCCGGAGAGCCTCTTGATTCATGTCCCAACCAGCGCGAGTCAAATGAATTTATGGCCTATTTGTTCTCCACTTTTAAAAGACTTCTCTCATGGCACTGGAAGTAATAAAAAGTAATAAAAAGAGGGGAAAGGTAAAAGTTTTCTCAATTCCTCCTTATTTAAGTACTTTCCCCTCTTTTGTCAATATTTTGATATTCTGGGGAGTCTCTTCGTCTCCCCCACACAGAGAGACATAAGACATGTATAGACTCTGCATAGCATGATGAGTACACATGCTGTTGTTCAACCCGAACCCAGCGATCTCCTTGATGTGCAAAGTGTGGAGATGAGGAATCCTCTCGACTCACTCACCGGGCTCAAGAGGAGGAGAAATGCCATGAACATTCAAGCGTCCTCCTCCTCAGCCGTATCCAAAGAATGGGAAAGAAGTCATCTCATAAGTACTCACATTACTAAGCCAATTCCCACTCTCCTCCTCGCCACATTTCTCCCGGACTTGCGGAAGGAGGTGAGGAGTCAAAGAGATCCCGTCTAAATCACTCAAATCCACACACGCTTTCTCTCAGATTTTTATTAATTTCCGGATAATTTCATCTTCCATTAATCTCAATGTTACAAATCCAGTTGTCACTATCACATTCTTTTGTAAGAAGAATGGTGATGATGGGACGTGCTGCATTTAAGCCAATTATTCAAATGAGCCTTAAATCCTGGAGTGGAGAACCAACATTTTAAGTCTAATTATCAATTCTGTAAATTAATAAACAATAAATGACTCTGAGGTCTCATAGAATGTTCTTAGTTTTTGAGCGGCAATGTGTGTAGTTGGGCTCGTCGGGGAGTTGCATGGAGTTAATTACGCCTCGGCTTCCTTCCTCCTTTTCTCTCCAATGCAGAGACGATAAAAGCGATAAAATGATACAAATTGCGCCATTCCTCCCTCCAAGTCCGTCCTCGACCTCGCGTCTCAATGGGAGGCTCGTTGGACGCGGCGGACCAGACCGTAGTATTTAAAGCACAATTAGGATCATCTACTCAAACAGTTGCATGACTTTCATTCCCTCCGCACATCTTTTCCTTCCTCGTGGTTTACTATCCCCGTTCAATGTAATTATTTCCTCTTGTCAATCATCAGAGCGGAAGCGTTTTTTCTTCTTCAAAACCTTTCAAAAAGCAAGCCGTGAGTTAATGGAGTTTGTTAAAAGGCGAACAACGGGGAGTGTAAATAAATAAGGAGCATTGAAGACCTGAACTTCTATAGGAAATATTAGCAAAGGTGAGGGGATAAATAAGGAGCGAAATGAGATTCGCGTCCTATATTGACACTCTATCGACTATTTATCCCCGACGAGAGTTATGTTGAAGGTGAAGTTTTTTCACATCCATGAATTTCTCCTCCTTTGCTTCGCAGAGAAATACCTTTTGCAGCCCTGCAATTCAGACATCCATAAGAGTCTTCCTGGGTAGGACACTCAAATGTACTACTCCTATCTCTTTAACATGGCTGTAATACATGTATGCATATATTCCATATAGAATATTACCGGATGCATGTCTGAAGAATATACATATATATATATATATATATATATATGTATATAGTATCTCTGAAAATAAAGGGTGTATCTGAACTTGGTAAATTGCATAGTACTTTCAACTGTATATTCAGACAGACCCAGGAGCTCTGGAGTCTGAATGACAATATATAAGTTTTTTTCACTCTCACATCCTGCTGCTTTTAGGTATATCCATATGTACATGTGATCATGTATTGATAAAAGTTCACTTACCCTTATACGGGCATATATTTTCTAGGTTGGTGGATGTATGGAGGGAATATTTGAGAATTTGTAAGTAAGAAGAGTTGTAGTAGACTCGGGCGAGTGAAGAAATCTTGAATTCGTTGATAGTCACGTAAGTTATTCAGGAGGAGGTTCTTCGTTGACGCAAATATGAGGACTCTGGGAAATCAAGGGAAGTTGGTCGAACAAAAGTAATTCATCCGGGTTGAATCTTCACCCTCTTCTGTCCCTCCACATTTTCATCACCCAGAGGTTCTGTGAAGGAGAGGAAGTCTCGGGAAATTGATTCCAAGTCCTCTCACTTCATAATCTTTCTAACTTTTACATTTCCAAAAATTTGTCAAACTTCCTCTTTTCCATTCTTCTCGGAAAGTATCGAGTATTTTTACTTCTCCGCTCTATCAAAAGATCAACATTTTCAAAAAAAGTTCAAATTGTGAGGGAAGTTCAGAGTTTAGTTCGTTTTTATAACTTATTTGTCCAGGTATTTAATTTTAATGGGCTACATTTATATTATACATTATAATTATTAAATGCTGAGATTTCTATCCAAGTTTCTTCCCCATACAATGATCGGAATAAGGGGGAATTATTATGACGCTTTGTGTTTGTTCATCCACCTTGTACAAACCTTTTTGGGTCTATGCTCAGCTTGCAATTTCACTTTTCAACTTCTAAAGTATGCGAACCAGATCTTATTAAATTGTTCCTCTATATTTCCACAAAGAAAGATACACTTATGGGAAATAAATCAGGTTTGCCTTTATGTGGAAGAATAAGTTCATTATTTTGAGCTTGAAATTGAGTTGAGATTGTTTGAGAGTTACCAGGAGAAAAATTTGAATAGTTTGATAGACATTTAAAAAAAATTGTTTAAAAGAAAATAAAATGGGAAAAGTTTATTTTTCCTACATCTCTTTTTCATATAATGAGAGCTCGGGGTTCTCTTTGATGGAGGAACTGAAGTGGAAAATCAAAAGGAGACCAATGAAGCCTTTTTTTATCAAAAATACAAGAAGATGAAGAGGAATTTAATTTAAGTTGTTCAAACTAAAGTATATATAAAATGTTTTTTTACTTTTAACTTTTCTCCTCTTTTTTTGCCACATGGTTTGTTGTAAATAATTCCCCTTTCAAGTTGCTCCTTTTTAAGTGTTAATCGATTTTGAGGAGTTTGTTAAGCATAAAATGTTTTTTAATTTAAATTCTTTTGGGACGTATATAGAATAAATACTTGTGTAGGCTTTATTATTCGGCCTAGAAAAATTCCCTTTAGTCTTGGTTGTTCACTAATTGTATGCAAGTAAGTAGCTGGGAATTAGAAGACGGTTGGAATCAAGCGGAATCAAGATGTAGATTCGAGCGTGGTTATTAAAATAAATTATTGAATTGTCTGGGTTTGTTATTGTTGAGGAAGGATTCATCGTTGTTTAATAGTAGTTGGAGTGATTGGGATGGGAGTTAATGGGCCAGAAAGGGAGCGCGTATTTAAATTGAGATGTTCAAAGGAAGTTCCGAGGGTTGTTCAAATCTCCCCTTCATCCCCGCACTATCCAAGAATGAAATTCAAATCGAGGAACCTCACTATTGATCCAAACATATAAGGAGAAAGTTATCACTTGGAAAATTGTGTTAAGAACAACTGTACATCTCTGTTGGGTCTTTAAGGAGATGAATCGATTGGGATTAGCGGAGATGAGGAACTTTGAAATCGGCCCACTTCCCCATTCTCCCATTTAGAATCTACAAGAATTGACGCCTCAGAAAACTCATTACTCCTCGACCTCCATGCAATTAAAACTTATTCCCTCTGCTCACCAAATTTCATATTTTTACTACCATCGGATACCATCGGGGGAATTGAAAATCCCTTACATCTCTTAATACATTTCTCTCTACAAACTTATTACAACTTCCAGGCTATTTTCTTTGAGAGAGTAGGACCCCTTGTACACATTGTATATTATATACATAGTATAAGTATGATTTGGAATGCGGAGTGAAGAGAAGAGGATATCCATAAGGATTTGACATCACTTTCCATTTCCTCCACTCCAAGACGATGGACTCGAATGAAGATGTGATGGGAGTATTGGGAAACAGTTATTCCCCCGCTCAATTCATTATACCTAGAGGTGTAGAATAAGAGTAATGTGGGAGAGATAGCGGAATGCGGCTGGGCTGCTCGACTTGTTTGAGAATCCAGTTAAATTATAGGTCGTATCGAATGGATCCTTTTTTATGTCCCGGGTATTTTCGGGGGGAAAGTGAAAGAATTCGTAAATCAGTTTCACTGGCGCTTGGAGAAAACACTTTTCTATTCCTCCCTGGAAGTTCCTACGCAGGGGGGATCGACGTGGTCGGGAAAGATGATTTTATGAAAGTGAAATTATAGATATCTTTTCACAACCTTTGGATTCCCCCCAGCTCCTTGGGAGCGGCGTGGGGGAAAAGAAGCGTATTGCAGTCATTTCACCTTCAATCTCCCCCTGCTCCTTCACTTGAGGGGGTAAAGTGCGGGCAATTACGCACATTTTCTCGTTCGTTAGAGACCCTTGATCAATTCTTCCATATGTCTCAAGAAGAGATTTGAATTCTTTTCTCGGGCGTGGAGAAAGTGGAGAGATCCATGGGAAAGGGGGAGTTCATTTCCACCAACTTCACCATTAGTGATTAGAATGAAGGTGAGCATTAGGCTAATGGAAATATGTAGTTACCTACTAATTCTATTCATCCTGCCCTACTCCCTCATTTACCATTCAAGCTCTATATAAGGCATATAAAGTTCCCACCTTATTCGAATCTTGCCATATCTTTTATTGCATTTATATATGTATGCCTATGCTTTATGTTCTTTGTAATTGATTTGTTTATATAAAAGGTTTTGTCTATAATGGACAATGGGTTTCATCGATGTATTCCTACTTATAATGAAGCTATTTTCTTCAATGTGTATTATACAAAGATGAAACTTATTTTTTAGTTCAAGTTCCACTAAACATTCTCAATACTTATTACCTTCGTTTATTCTTTACGTTGACACACATTGGACTGAGTTTAATCTACATATGTATATGGATATGACTTTTAGACCTATTACATCGTATTCTTGTTCAAGTGTCCTTAGATTTAAATAGATAGGGGAATCCTGGGAAGTCGAGAATTTTTCCTTTTGAGCTTCCCTTCAAGTTGGACCATTGAAATACATAATAATCCGCTCATTGTTTTTTCAATAAATATTTCTTAAACTTGCATTGACGGTCTGGTGATATTTGCTTATTCAATTTTTTCTTTGAGGAAAGCTTTCCCATTGAAGCATCGTATATTTATATCCCTGGTGGATATGTAGAATATATTCTTTAGAAAAAGTGATGATTTTTCGAATACATCAAATGCTAATTACAAGAGGCGCGTGTAAAAAAAGGTTTTTTCAGGATGGGACGGAGAAAGTCTTGAATCTGATAAAGTGTATTTATGCGAGAGAAATAAATCACATCGTTGAATATTCCTTTATGAGTAATAACTCCCATTTGCTCGAAGGGGAAAATCGATGCGGAGCTTAATGAGGGTTTTGTCAATGAAAATCGGATTTTTGAATGGAATTCTCCTTTATTTCGAATTCCCTTCGAATGTTTTTTTATAGAGTGGAAGAGGGTTATTTGGACGGAAGCCAGAGGAGCCATGGACCATCCACAGATATATATTATATCCTTTTGTTTTCCATATTGAGGTTTCCCACGGAATGATAAAAGGCGGATCCTCGTCCATTGTGTTCAAAACAAGGGCTCCTAATCAAAGGTCTTTCTCTTCCACATTTTTCCTCACTCCTTGGAGAAGGAGCTCGGGGAAAAATGAATCGTTAAATTTGATCTTATGGAAATAATGGCTCGGAATAACCTTTAATTTACTCAACTTAAATGTATTGAGAGGGTTTTTTGTGTGTGGGAGTTATTTGAGCCTCGTCGCTTAATAAATTTTCATTTCAATCAACTGGAGTTTGGAGGGGAAGTTTGTGAGTTTTTGAACAAGCGAAACGCGTCCTTATCTTTATTATGATAAAGACGGCTGCATGCGACCAATTTGCATGATCCCCATTGATCACACACCAAACTCAAGAAAAGAGTCATTTAGAGGAAAGAAATGAACTTGGGATCTCGTGACACTCGCTAGGCAACACGTGCGAACAGGCCTTTCCCATATGCAAAATTTTCAAAATTTCGTATTCACTCACTTCTCTGCGTGCCAATTACGGATCTCACATTGTGAAATATAAATTAGGAGAGGAATTTCTAAACGCAGTTCGCCTCATTTCCCTCCCGCTCATTCCCCACTCATTTGTCTGAACCGGGGGAGGGACGAAGGGGAGATTACACTACGTGTGTACGGAAAATAAATAAATTCCCATCTAAATGACTTTCGAGACTCGGTTTTTCATTCGCTAATTCTTATGGGTCTCGGACGTGGAGGAATAAACGTCGCGGATGTTGTATGTTTGGCAAACTATTTACCCTAATTCTTGAATGGAGTGTAAATGAGCGCCGCGAATTCCTCCTCAAATACCACATTCATCTCGAGTGTGAATTGAGGTGAATGGGGAAGGTTGAAAGCAGATCACCCACACACCTCGCGACGACCAAAACCTCCAATTCAGACAGCCACTCAAATCGAGACTCATCAGCCATTCAGCCATCCATTCCCATTACCATTCTCTGCCTAATTGGGAAACAAATCTCTCAACCTCCCAATCATGCTCAACAGTCGCTCAATAGGACGGAGAGTTGGTGGAGAAACAAATGAACTTTTATTTAATAAAAACGTCCGAGTGTTTGGGGAATTTTTATTTATAAAAAAGGCTTTTGGGTCGACCTGAGGAAATTCTCCACCTTACGGTCGGGCGAGTGAGTAAATAGAATGCTATATTAACTCAAACAGAGAACGGTAATGAAATAAAAAAGAAGGAATGGAGAGAATAATAAAGTATTTGAGTTAATTGGAAAGGAGATGAAATAAAATATAATTTGAGCCAAATGTTAATAAAGAGGTTTCGAGGGGGAGGGGAGGAAGAAAAGTAATGAAATTAACTCTATTGTAGGACATTAGCCAATTGAGTCTTTGTATTTATCAAATGAGTGTATAGGAGCTGTGCAGAGAAAAACCCTTCCAACCAACGGTTATAACTTAAGGAGAAATCGTCAAGGCATAATTTTGGTCTTGGGTCGGAGTTCAGCGCAGGCCTGCATGTGCTTTCTTCTCCGACTTATACGCTCCCAATTTATTCCTTCAGGATTCGTTTAGCAGAGCCGAGGAGCACACGGGTTTTAAAAACAATGCTCAACGCAGTTGGACTCTAAATCAATTTAATTATATCCCGGATAATACGCCCGAGCCTCCTTCACACGGCTTTTTATACTGCTCAGACTAAAAACAATGGAGCCATGTCATCAGAAGGGATATTTCACTTGATACATGGTCATATGCTTCGTATATCTGATATCTTGAAGATAAGGATCCCAATGCTTGGAGGATATTTATCCTTTCCACACCGAGCATATGCTCCTCCGGGCTTGAATATAAATCGGAAAGTGACTATTTTAAATGTAACTTAACTTTTAAACATGGCTTGTGTGGAAGTGAGAGGCGGAACATGCAATACCCAATGCACATACAAGAAAGGACCAGCGAGGGGGATTCCTTCTCGGTGCATTCAAATTTCAAAGTGCGAAAAAGGGTTTGAAAGGAGAAAGTCAATGATCTAATTAGAATGTAATAGATGCCTTGTCCTATTTGTTTAATTAATCCATATACATTTTATTTATTCTCACGACTCATTTCTCCTTGGTGGCGGGCGAGGGTGAGTCTATGTATATTTATATGGAGTTGGAGGAACTGCGGCAAATAAAGGGATCCTCTTTTCCATGAATAAATTCCCTTTCCATTTATGTCCTAAAACAAGAGGATTTTCCAAAGGAATCGATGGGGAAAATGGGGAATGTAAAGAAGCGCCTCCTCGAACAGATAACCCCGTCCGATAGACCAAGAAATATATATGGGATATGTATTAGGGATATTGTGGAAATATCCTCGCGCCGTCTGGACACTCCATTCTCTTCACATTCCTCCCCTGGTTTTTAAATCAAATGAGAGACTCCAGGCCTCTGGGTGGCAACGTGCAACGAGTGGTGGGGAGATTCGAGAGATACTGGCCCAAGGTGGGTGTGGGCTAAACGGCCTTCTCACATTTTCTAATTAAGAGTTAAAGGACCAATTTGAAGTCTTGCATCAGAGGGGCGAATAAAATCTCAATTCCCCAACTTCCCACAGTCCCATTGGAGGAAATCTTACCCCTGGCTCTGACTCTCCCAATTGAACATTAACTCGCGTGATTATTAAACCTTTTAAAAATCTGATGCGACAATGGTAAAGGAAACTCGCTCTGTGAAAACTTCTCTATGAAATCTTGACGTCGACTTGATCCTTTTTTACATAACTCCAAGCCTTGGCTTCTTTTCTCCAAGAGACATTCTAATAGAAAGCCTATCTAAAAGGCATAAAGCTCGAGGAGAATATGTCCAAGATAAACACTTCAAACCCTCACACAACTCCTCATTGGAAATCAAGAGAACCGATAATATTTTATAGAATATGCTCACGATTAGGAGCATATTTTTTCATATTGTATTTCTTTAGCCTTGGGAGAAAAGTGTGAATTGGAAGGAAAGCACCTACATTATATACTTATTTACATGAATATGCTTTATTCAGCGGGAGTTCTCAGGTTGGCCTCCTTTGCCTCCCGTTCCTTTCGTGCTCTTAATATTTCGTGTTATTAAACTTATTTCTTTTCCTTTCCTCTACACGCGACCATCGGCGATCCCGTTCCAAGAAACAATAACATTGACAGTCAGGACTCTCATAGCCGCATATAATGTACGAACGCACTTCATTTATTATGCTCCATATTCCTCACTTTCCCTTTCCCCAAGTCTGACCCGCAAGAGTTCATTTAAATGAACGCCCGAGATTTCCACAGGCTTTTTCCAAGGAGGCCTTTGGGCAAAGAATGTGGATGTCATGAAGGATCTCTTGAGCAATGTCCTTTGATTCATCCGACGAGGACTCATGACAATCCCCGGCATAATTGTGTCGCATTAAAACATAAAAACCCATATCCGACGTTTCCTATAGAAGGAGGGGAATTTTAAAAACCCCATTTTGAGAGCCACAAGTAGTCTCTTCCACTTCCTCTTGTATCACGCTACTCTCCATGATTTATTATAATGGCCCTCAACCGCTGTCCTGGCAATCCGATCCGAAATTCAGAGTCCAAATGCAAAGGCACCCCCTCCGAATTGAAAGAAAGCTTGTCGTTCCTCCGCCATACGTCCCTATCTCCCTCGTGCCTAACTCCATTTCCACATTCCAGTAAATCACCTTTTTGAATTCCATACAGGAGATCACCGGGGGAGTTTAAACAATTTACGATTTAATGAAATATGCAGAACCTCTTTACCTCAACCTTTAATAAATATCACAATGGCTCATAATCTTTTTGAATTAAAGATGAGAGCCAAATGACTTTCCTGCAAATGTAAATGCACCTATGTATTTACATGTAGCGTCTATATGGTTCTTACAAGGATGCACTAAGGTTAATCCATTTCATATCATGTGTACCTACTAATGTATGTTGAGAGAGATCTCTCATTCATTTTCCATGGTAGCTAACTAGGTTTGCAATATTAAATTACCTTTGGAATAATAAACGCCAAGATTTTTCTTCTTCCATGTAGGGAAAAAGAGTTTATTTGTCAATGGGATTTGAGCAATTGGGGTCTGGGCGAGTTGGGTATGTTGTGGAGATACGAGCTCTTGAGAGTTTGCTGAGTGAGGAGTGATTGTGAATTGAAGGGGATTTGAAGGAGAAGTTGAGTGAGTTGGATATTTCTGATTGTCACTTCCGCCTTTCCCTTGGATTACTTAGGAGGAGTAAAGTGAAGAGAATCCCATAATGGAGAAAGATAAAGTAATTTTGAACATATGTCACTTTTACGAGTTCAATTCCACCCCATTCTACTTTTAATACTTTTATTCCTCCTCACATCTCTTTCTCTCTCTCTCCTCACCAAAGACTCCTTTTATTTTTCCAACCGAGGGAAATTCAAATTTTACAATTTTCTATTCAAATTCTAAAAATTTAATCCTCGGCGTTTAGAAGGGCCCTCGGATCTAATGGAATTTGAATAGGTGGAACAGAGGAGAGAAAAACACTCCGTTTTGTTCTGGAAGACTCTCGGAAGCTTGATTTATGAACCTTTTACAATAATGGAATAAAGTTATAAAAACTATATGGCACCTCTCTCGACCACGTCTTCATCATGAGAAGGAACAAAGGGGAATTCCGGGGATGGGGAAACTCCAAAGGAAACTCATCCTTGACCTGGAAAGAGAGAAATTATGGTTAAATTTATGTAAATTTATTTTACATTTTTAAACGCTTCTCCTCCTCATCCCTCACTTTCTCCTATTCAAATCCTTCCATTTGAAATTCACCCTCAACTTTCTCCTTTCTTCCTCGAGATAAATCATTGGAAGGAAAACTCTCCTGTATAACTCACATTAATATTCCTCTAATCTCTCCTTTAAAGACCATTTTACATTTATACTCCTTTAATACGAAGATGCAACATAATTATGCGTTCACGCCCAGACCCAATTAACATAAGCATATATTTACTCTATACGTAAATGGAAGGCAAGAGAGTAGTGATCGAGCATATGATACGCAAATAAACTCCAGACCATGTTTACACAAGTTCTGCTCAAACTTTCTCTTTAAGCTTCTTAGTTGAGTAATTATGAAATAAATCGATTGGCTTTTGTTCAACATAAATTGAAAGGACACTTGAGCTCTCCTTTTAATCGCAAAGGAGCGGGTTCATTAAATTTAAAGAGCCTTGAGAGAAAAATTCAAATTCGTCTTTAAAGAATGAAAAGTGTTTAAAGTGAATTTTTAGAGCCATAAAGGGAGTAAACAAGTGTTAATTTAGAAAGTGTAATAAAACAAAGTTGCGAATATTCAAAGACTATAAGTAAGAGAGCTTATGGCTCTCCAGCCAGGTCTTGATATTATGGCGGAGGTATAAGTATTTACATCCTGGCCCGTTCTTCATCTTGTTATTTAGTTAAGTATTCCCATACGGAGGAGAGGAGACGAGCTAAGCTCGGAATTAAAACTTGCTATTCGGTTTAACCTTAATGCACCGTTCCTTCCATGGCACATTTAAATACTAAAAGGGTAAAATAATGCAAGTGAACAAATAACTATTACCCCTCCTTGTGTAACTCCCTCCAACTGGTTCTAATAATGTTCAACTTAAAACCCATTTGACTTGGGCGTATTATAGGAATTTGAAAGTAATTAACTTTCCCTTACAGCCCTTATACTCAATCACTCACAATGAAGAATTCCATTAGAAGTTAGTGGAACATGTCCATTTAACTTTCTCCATGAATACCTATTCTGCTAGTACATGTTTTATATAATGTGTAAATAATAAATTTAACTTTATACTTCCTTTCATAATAGCACTTGGATCGTGTCATACATATAGATTTGTATACATTGTATAAACGTAATCATTGTACATAATATTATGGCTTCATTAAAGTCGAGTCATTATTAACTTTCTTGTTCAATTTGCATCTTGTATTAATGCTTATTATACTCAAGTTGAGCGTTTCCTTGTATGACTTTCCATGGAATATCTTTTACATAAATACGTGTATAGACCCGTGAAAAGGAATATTCGAACTAAAACTATTTGGCTTGTGAATAGATAGAGGTATATGGATGGATGGAAATTTTGGATATGTTGGGTCTGTGAGGCATAGGAGTCATTACAAGTGTCGTTGGATTTACATATGGGGAGAGTGGGAAAGAAAATCGAGATTTCTATCGGGTGGAAGACGTTGAGTTGAAGTATTTTAGGAAATGAACCAAGGGGACACACGACGGAGAATCTCATCATGTTCACATGAACTTGATGGTTACGACGCACCATTTCATATTTTTTGTACATGATCATTTTTCTTGGGCCTGGCGATTGGGAAAAGGAATTGGAAAGGGGAAAACAATGGGATCTCATTTCCTATTCATCCTCAATGGCTTCATTGCATTTGTAAGAAATGAATTTCCTCTTTTGCCCGGGCATTCATTAAGAGTCATAGAGATGCTCAGTTGATCTCGGGAGTTAATTGAAAACGGTTAAGTGAGTTGATAGTGAGTGGAGTGTTTTTGAAGGTTCTTTTCAACCCGCGTCAACTCGAACACCCTTGTTAAAAGGGAGAACAAAGGGGGCTTAAAGCGTTTTTCATTATCAAATCTCGCCATCGTCCCTTCAATCACTCTGAATCATTTTTCATTCAAAGGGTCCTTTCTTGCGGATTTAGTTTTCCTTTATTTGTTGTCCTCTCATTTTCTCGTGTTTATTAAATATGATGGTTAAAGTTAGATAATGGGGAGGTTCGTCGGTATGACGTCCGTCATTGTTCATCCCATTGTTTCCCCGTATTTCGACTTCCAATTTCATTCCGCTCTTTGTCTGAGATGTCCAAGTGGAAGAACAAAAGGCCCAAAATTTTGCCTCTCATTAGCACAAACTTTGTTTTGAGGAGAAAGTGGAACTCATAAATGTTCACCTATAATGGGGAAAGCTGGAAAGTTTGAGGGAAATTTGTGAATATTTTTAACGAGACACATTTGAATAGTTTTAGGATAATAATATATAATCCTTATTGTGAGCCTCTGAAATACTCGAATTCCAATTTGAAATTCAAGAGGAATCTCGAGGGGATTTAGGAAGGAGGTTAAGGAATCGGCCCTTTTGTTTCCTCCGCTTCCTATTACCACCTCGGCGCTCTTAAAACTTTTACACCTCCACTTCAACTCCTCCTTTAATGGAACAATCCCCCAAACTGGAAAATAAATGTGGAAACTCGAATCATTTTATTAATTATCATCATTTTAATTATTCACTCGCTCCGCCTAACTTTTTAATCATTCATTTTATAAATCCCCTCCTTTGCTCCGAGACTCCTAAACATTTAATAACCTTCCACGGCTTTTCGGGCATATATAACTTAATTATCTCATTCCACCGTCTTATGGCTTCTCCCCATTATCTCCAATCGCCCATTAAAATGTCAAATGAGTCAAATGACCAATGACAGTTTATTGATGCAGTCAATGTCTAGAAATTGCCCATAAGCTCCTAATGGGGTCATTGAAATTGATCTGTATATAAATGCTCTTATTTTCCCAACTCTTCCCAATAAATGCGTAAGATATTATCCTCAATATTTACACAGTGGACATTCACTCGGATAAAATATTTTATATATATTTGTATTGACTTAATCATCACGTAAAAGTCTACCCAGTCAACATGTAAAAATGAGATAAGACTTTATCTTCTATTCACCTACTTTTCATCATTAATAGAACTGGGCGTTCAAAAGATATTTGACGATTTTCTGTCTGATTTATTCTAAATATTAACGTACATTAAATTCTAGACATTAAAAATAATAAGTTCATGAAGTTAAATCATTAAAATAAGTATAATATTTAATTTATTCAATAGAAAGGTATTAGTATTATGATAATAATTATGGAATTAATGACATTTGGTTGAATTTGTATTTATAAAAGTAATTTTCCTATTTTCAGATCTGCTGTGAGGAAACTGATCAATGAAGTGAAAATGCATTGAAGCTCGGATGACCGAGTTGAGTGGCGACGAGGGAATGAAATTCATTGCCTGAACATGATCGGATTGAGGAAGAGAAGCCCAATGAGGGTTTTGTGGGTTTTGGTGCCAGTGTTGATTGGAGTGATTCGAGGTGATGGGGACTGGACGACGAAATGTCCTGAGCGTTGCAGGTGTACGTGGGTTGGAGGGAAGAAGACTGCGGATTGCAAAGACGCGGATTACCGGAATATTCCATCTGGTTTGAGCTCTGAGCTCCAAGTTCTTGACTTGAGTGGGAATTCCATCTCGACCCTCACGAAAGACGCCTTCAAGACCGAAGGGCTCGTGAATCTCCAAAAGCTGTACATGAAGAACTGCAAGATTGAGACGATCGACAAGTTTGCGTTTCGCGACTTGAAAATACTCATCGAGCTCCAGCTGAGTGGGAATAGCATTTATTCTTTGCAAATGGAGACGTTCGAGTCCAACGAGCGTCTGAGGGAGTTGTACTTATCAAAGAACCCCATTAGCAAATTGACTGGTTCCCAATTCCCGCCCCTCAACTACTTGACCCTCCTTGACCTGAGTGATTGCAAGCTGAGCAGCTTGAGCAAAAAGACTTTTGACAAACTCACGAATCTCGAGACGCTAAATTTGGGCGGAAACGAGCTCCGGTCCATCTCCGAGGACTTGCTCAAGCCGCTGAGCAAATTAAAGTCCGTTTCTCTTCAAGGGAATCCTTGGAAGTGCAATTGCCATTTAAAGCCGTTCCGCGAGTGGGCCATGACCAAGCCGTTCTACCAAAAGACCCGATGCAAAGAACCCCAACATCTGAGCAACTTTAACTGGGACGACCTGATGGCTTCTGACTTTGCCTGTCCGCCGGAGATCTCTAGCTTGCAAATCCGCGGGTCTCAACGCCAGACAGCCGAGGATCTCGTGGTTTATGGAGATGTGGGCTCTGACATCACTCTTGAGTGCCTCGTCCAAGCCAACCCGGGAGCCGACGTCTCTTGGGTGAGGGACGGGAAAATCCTCTCGAACTTCTCGCGCGGCCAGGGAAAGACGTATTACATCCACACGAGCGGGGATTCGGACCGGTGGATCAACCTCACGATCGTGAAGGCCGACGCGGAGGACGCCGGGGACTACACGTGTGTCGGGAAGAACCGCGGCGGGCTCGTGGAGAAAAACCTCACCCTCATGTTCTTGGACATCCCGTCGGGCGAGGGCCTGGGGGCTGGCGGGTCCCAGCCCAAAAACCCCTACAGCTTCTTCCACGACCAATCTTGGATTTGGATCCTCGTCGTAGTCCTCGCCTCGCTCCTCTGTCTCTCCCTCGCCATCCTCCTTGTCTGCTTCTGCTCGCGGAGGAGACGCGTCAAGACGGCCAGGGATCAAGACATCAAGGTAGGGCCAGAAACATTTTTTGTCTGGGGTTCTCGGATCGGAGCTTTCAACCTGTTTGTCCTCTTCTTTCAAACACGCTTCCACTTTCATGGGTTTTCTATGGGCTTTACTGTTTTCTTTCCCACTCCGCTCGCTCGGCTCGAGATGAGTTGAAGATGAGAAAATAATAATAATCAGGGGTTCGATTATGTAATTCCCCTCTCATCCCGGAGAGGTCGAGGAGAATGTTGATTTTGAATTAAAAAGGTTGGGGGGTCTTTAAAATATTCCGCTCTCGACGGAGGGACGTAAATTGGGTGGATTAAGTCCTCCTCAAGAGAATGTTATTTGGTCCTCGTAATGTTCAATTCCTGGGGGGCGCGAGGCGCGGGGAGAATACCCCGAGTTAATAATATGAGTAATTTGCGTCCTAAGCTCCGAATGTTATTTAATCTCGGCGGGCATTATTACTCCGAGAGGTGGATGTGTGACAGGATAATGAAACCGAGGCTGATGGATGGACGGGGAGTTGAATGGCTAATGAGCCCTTGGTTTCCAGAACGAGTGCAAGCTGAACGGGTCGGTGGCGGGCTACAAGGAGTGTCCCACCCAGACGTCCAAGCCAGCCGAGATCGTGCCAAAGGTGCATCCGAACAATGTGATTACCCTCTCCTCCTCGCCTGGGAGCGGGTTGAAAGTGATGAAGGGCGCCGACAGTACAATGAATTACCTCATCCACCTCGAGGAGCCGCAGCCGAGCTTCCGCTCTCGCCCAGCGCGCCTCCACGGCTACGAAGGCCTCACCCAGACTGAGTTCGAGTTGTCCGGCCTCGACTTCCCCCACACGGACCCCGAGCCCAAGTACGAGGAGTATGTTGTGAACGGGGAGCGGTTCCTCCTTGACGAGCGGCTGTTCCATCCGCCCCCGATGGTAAAGCACATTCACACCCAGACTTCGCACTTTTGATGGACCGAAGACACCCTGAATGTCGGGGCTTAAATTAACGCTTCTCCCACTAATTGTATTCTCCTTCGTCGACTCCATCTGCTTTCTTTCTTCTCTCGCTTCCCTCGGTGGAGGATTCTCCCGCCGGTGAGTCCCCGCCCTCTCGAGTAAACACATTCTCTTATTTCTTGCCCAGGGACCCGAGACACACGAGATGGGCCAAGGGACCGAGGACCGCTCCACGACGGCCCTCCTTCCCACCCCCTCCGACTCCGACTTCCCCGACCTCCTCGACCTCCCACACCGCTCCCAAGACTCCCCGAGTTCCGGCTCCACCGCCAGGGACGGCCGGGTCTTGACCCCGCTCAACCCAGCCGCCCTCGCCGTCGCCTTCCCCGACGCTGCCTTCAACGGGCGCGGCATGAAGGGCCTCCGGCGCCCGCACTCGCCCTTTGCTACGGCCTCCTTGTCCTCCTACAACCCGGACAGAGCCGTGATTGTCCCACAACGTCCTGGCTACGTCACTTTGCCCAGACGCCCGCGGATCTCCAGCTGGAGCCCTGCCAATCCCCAAACTCCTACGGCCGTCTCGCCCAGCCCGTCTGGCGTCATTGTCAAGTATGACAACTTGGGGCCGCGAACGACGGCTGACGGGAGCTCCAGGTTGAGTCTGAACAAGATCGGCGACGGGAGCACGACGCCATTGAGTGCGAGACCGTTGAGAACCCCCGCCCACACCCCGCAGCCGCTCCATCCCTTCGCCCTCTTCAACTTTGCCCCCATTGAGGAGAACGAGGGAAGTCAAAATGATCCGCCGTTGGCCACGCTCCCAAGGTCTTGGAAACCATACGATGGGGTTAAAAAAGTTCCACCACGCCCGCCGCCGAAACCCCAAAAGAAACCCGAACCAAACCCAACGGAAGGGGAGAAAGAGTCAGGGAAACCCCAAGAGGGAGATGAAGGGACTGAAGTGTAAAAGAATTCAAGAGTTCAACTCAGTCATGATGAAATTGTTGGACTCACGTGGAGTCGTCGCCCAACAACCCAAACATTTTACAATGCCATTTTTATCATGTGATTTCATTTATATTAATTATTTTTAAAGTTTTTCTTCCTTTACTCGTTCATACCTCAATATAAGCATAAGACGAATTCTCTCCCTTCATTCCTTCACTGTTCAAATTCTAAGAAATGAAAGTGTGAAGAATCAATTTTAAATTTACATATATAACTAAAATTGAGTTGATTTTAGTGGAATCAAATTGTGAGGAAATACTCGGTTATTACAACCATTATATGTAAATAAACAAAAGCCAATCATGTTATACGTCAAAGTACTAAAATTATATACTTACATATATGCATATGCAAATACACTGATTACATTCTTTTATTAAGCAATGCATTCTCACTCTTAATTATAAATAAGTTATGGTTTAATAATATATGTGTATCTTCGAATTTAAACAAAAAATGCAAAAGAAGCATATGAACAGTGGATTGATGCTAAGATTTATAAAAGATTTCATTATTAATATATTTATATTTATAGGAAAATGCTATTTATAAGTAAATAGTAAGAGTATGTAAGAATAATGATTAATTATATAATTATATTACGATACTCAGAATATTTCTAAAAAAAACTTACTTCCATTGAGAAAAACTTATCTGCAATGCATATATATGATGCATACATGTTAACGGCACTTATTTACCTTTTTTCTAATTAAGTGTTCTCGATTAAATGTAAAAGGGTTGGATAATGTAAATACTAATTTGTTACCAATTGATTTCTTCTTATAAAGACTTACTTCAATTATTTTTCATATTGTCAATTTCTAGATATAAATTTTATACATTTTTGTATAAAATACTTAAATGTAGAAATATAATCCAGTTGACGTAATATTTATTTTTATAATAATTATTTTCTAATTTAATTCCAATTTATAATCGCAAAAGATTACTTAGGAGTAACGAAGTGATTAAAAATTCTTTTGAAATTACATAAATAATGCAAAACCTCGTTGACTTTCCATTTCACTATTTAAATACTGCAAATGGAATCAATTGCAAAAACTCTTTAATGCTTCCCTAATTGCTATCAACACGTTTTTAGAGAAGAAACAAAGAGATATAATAAAAATGTATGGTCATTGTAGTAACATAAATATAATAGTTTATATTTTCAATATTCAACCAAAATATCAATATTGTAATGTGCGTATATTAAAAATAAGATTAACAATAAGTACCCTAAGAACCTAATTAAATATTAAATGTATCTACTATTTATTCAATAAATGATAAACATAGAATTTATAGAAAAGTGGTTGTCTAAATGTTAAGATTTTGACTCATAAAATTTGCCAACATTATGGCATATATACATATAAATAATTAAAGATATTTAGTAGTTGTGTAGGTTATGTATCGATAGCCTTAAATGCCCGAAGCTTCATCTTTACTATTACAAGTCTAAACTAGATTTACAAAAATACTTATTGCGAATACATGCTGAACTGAATAAGAAATTTAACCTTTTTATTTTCCTATAAAGTATGAGATGATTAGATTTTTTTTAATAAAGATGAAAATGATTTTTGTGATGATAAAAAATGGAAATCCAAATAAAATCGTGCTACTTTTATTTCATTTTTATTACCTTGCCCAATTGATAAACTTTACTTGTGGGAAATTAATTACAAGAGTTAATTTTGAGTCGACATAAATATATTTGTGATACCAAAAGATTGAATGGGGTGGCTAATGTAAATACTTAGGCAACGTGTATGTATTATATATATATATTATAATGTGTGTTTATAATACGAGTGTTATATTTTTAATGTTTCACATACACACACCTCTTCTCACTCCGATTTATTTATTAAAAATACAAGTTAAGTTACAATTATATGAATAGGACTTTCCTTCGAATGACATCTCTGTGTAAATATGACTAGATGTATGTATGGCAATATTATACCTTGTATCACCTTTCTAACTTCTACCTATAAAATTAGAAAATAATTTACATATAAAACATCTACCTAGTTGATAAGGAAAAGCAGAGCTTCGTTGTTATTTACATATTAACTTACATTTTATGTAAAAATGTAATGTACATCATATATAATTTTTTTGAAATTTTCTTCAAGTTAATAATGCTTGTAGCTATTAAACATCTTATGTATTAATTTAACATGATTCCGTGATTACAAATGATAATAAGATTCAAAAAATGTGCCTCCTGAATCTTCGTGTAAAATTTGTTCAATTCGCTTAATACGGATTAATTGATGATTTTATCTCACTCTTTTGAACCATTTCATTTTAGAAAATTCCAACCTTGTGACCCTTTTATATTACGCATCAGTGTTCGGTCAATGTAAATACATGATTTGGCTAAAAAGTACCTAAGCAGTCTAACAAACGCCGTGCGAGACATTATATTAAATTGATAAAGGTATTTACATACCTATAATGACAAACAAGTATTTGTACGTGTATGTCTATTAAAGCAAGTGTTGTTAAATAAATATGAAAGATGACACTTGAGAATAAATTGATTATAAAAGTTTAAATTGTTAATTAAATTGTTACTGTTGTAAGAACCGTGCTAATATCCCACCTCGCTATATATTTACCACCTTGTACAGAGTCTAATTATGTACTACGAATATTATATTTAAAGTATATATAGAAATCATAATTAAACGATGAACGAAGCGAGGAAATTAGCCATGTAAAATTATATTAATCATGAATATGGCAAACTTCTGTTCACCTTTTCATTGGAATTCCTATATAAAATATACGCATAAGATATAATAAATAGTAATGCAATTATAGTATGTATAATAAATTCTTTTTTTGTGAAACGAGGAAAGTATAAAAATTACTTACAAGATACATATACATAGTTGAGATATCATATACATATATACTTAATGATAATATATATGGATTTTAGGCATTTATATATATATATATATAACCTTTATATATTATGAATAAGGTTATAAGAACAAGTCTCCTATACTGATTCGTTATAATATTATTACGGTACGTTGAAATTTGAATTCTTCTTACTTGTAACCCTGAAATTAACTTAAATGAATACATCTCTATTATATAATTTATATTATAGGGGATTGAGCGGAGAGCTAAATGAAATAAATGAATATGAATGAGTATTATAATTGAGAATTCGTTTTGAAATACTTGCACCTCCTCATCACTGGCTATTAGATAATGAGCTTTCACTTTGATTAAAAGATGTTGATCCATAAGTTTCCATTTTCTCTCCCCCTTTTAATTAAAAGTGGAGGGCGAAGAAGAGGGAATTTGTCCTTAGGCCTCAAATGGCAAACCCTGGGTCTCTCCATTACTCCCGAGTTAAAAAGAGAAGATAAGGGAAGAATCACCGGGTCTCGGGAGAAATGAAGGTGAGGGATTTACGAGACATCCGGGTGAATAATTGTGATGTAATTAGAGGTCGGGGAGGGAGAGAAGAAAAAGTTGAAGGCCGCGCATAAATTCGCGGGCTCCGGTTTAGCCCACAAAAACGGGAAGAGTTGAAAGGACGTAATAATTCTCACCATCATTTTAACTTTCCTCCAACTTCCTCACCGGCCCCACTCAAAGGGGAATTTCCATTCAATTTAAAAGTGGGAAACTTCGATTTCCCTCGATCCGAGAATCAGGGGGAAGTTTAATAATTCACATGTGCTTGGAGGGCCTTGTGGTTTAATCCCGCATTCCTCCGCGCTTTGTGTCATCGCCCGGGAGGATACTTGGAATATGAAACATGTTGAGGGGAAATACGGGCTCCAATGATCCGAATACTAAGATGTAACAGACTCCGAGACTTCTCTCGAGAAACCCACATTCCTGCGGATTGGAGCAGGAAACGGACGCCATGAACATACATATTTGATTCCGTCTCCTCCTTAAGGACTTAAATGGGATTCAACGGTATTTCCTCCCATTCAATAATTTTCCTCATATTGTTAAAAATCCCGACCTCATTCTTAACAACTCCTTGAACTTCCTAATCATTAGCTATCAAATTATTCACGATTCTCTTTGTCATTAGTAATTAGAATGTGAGATTCACCACTAGTCATCCGCATTATTCACAGTTTAACATACTACTCCATTAAACAACGATAAGCCTTTATTTGTCAATTTCTTTCAATTCATTAAAATTCATCAAAAGAAAAGGAAAGAATAGTTGGAAGCAAAAACAACTATGAGGATGCAAAAGCTTAGGAAATAAAAAAGTTTAAATCTTATCAATTGTTGAGATTTGAAAAGTCCGAGCTTCTTTGAACTGTAAATGTTCTTCATTATCCACATTGGAATTCAATAAAAGGAGTGTAATTAAAAGAGTCGTAAATTTGGGATTGGTGAGTGAGAGGGGAAAGAGAGGAAGACGGGGGGCCATCCACATTCATTAATTAATTTTGGTCCTTATCTAATTTGTTCACTCTTGGAACTTTCCATTTATATCTTGTTCAAACTAATTATAAGAATCTCCAAATCACAACCCAATTAATTTCTCAAATTGATTTACACTCAAAAACCTCGTCATTCCAGACACTCCATAGTTTTATTTAGATTTAGAAATTTAGATTTATAAGACTAGACCAATTCAATTTACTTCAGAATTTGGCTATAAATTCAATCCTAATTTCCTACTTAAATATCAAAAATAAAATAAAAATACTCTTATAGCACTAATGAATATATAAATATAACCGTTTCATTTTGTTATACATACGTTAATTTTTCCATTAATTACAAATCTCAGAAGCATTTGAGAAATTAGACAATAAGATAGAGTTCACCCAAGAAGGGGGTCAACGTAAAAAAGTTCATTTTTATAAAAAAATCCTTATAAATGATTTTTTTTAGATAATTATAAATTACGTCGATTAGAAATATTAAATATTTAGCAATCATATTTAATATAACTTCCAAAAGATCATATATACATGAATTTTTTTAATAAGACTAAGAAATAAAAACCTGGTTGAATAATAAGCCTAATTATATAGTTTGGCCAGTGAGATGGTCGTTGCTCTTCTCATCCCCACATCAGAAGTCTATCCAACCTGCCACTGAAAAATAATAAAAGTGAAAATCATGGTTTTAAAAGTAAGATATTCCTATATAATTAGTTTGATTATAAGAGTAAAAAGAATAATAAAAAGGGAAATTACCCGTAATCCAGGACCAGCATCATTGTTTTTTTCAAACTCCATTTCTCTCCGTTCCATTTCTTCTTTTTTTCGTAGGTTCCTCCGAACCGATTCAACATCTTGGATGCCACGACGCTCTTGAGCATTGAGCCTAGCTTCAGCCGCCTCAGCCGCCTGTCTACGACGTTCTTCCTATAATTAATATATTCAACTTACAATTAGTAAACGTCAATTCCAATAATGATGATCAAGTATAATCTTAAAAATGAGAAAAGTAAGATATTTTTTAGATATCAATGCGTAATACGCATTTATTACCTGGCTGAGGTTTGATTCATTGTTAGTTGTTTGTCGACGCGTCGTCACGTCGTTCGGACGTCTTGGAGGATCCTCGGTGTTATCCATCACTTCATATTCTTCCCTCGCAGACGGGCCCGTCGTTTGCCCCTTGAAACACGAACTGCAAAAATTCCCCATGGCGAAGCTCCAATAAACTCCCTTAATGTCGATTGTCCAAGCAAGAGACTTTTAGCACAAGTTTTCACCAGGATCGAACTACGCCGTCGGATCTGCGCGACATGTATTTCCTGAATGCAAAATGATTTTCGCCCTCAAATTAATCGCCGAATTTAGCATTTAATACTTATTTTTCTTAAAGTACCCAAAATGGCTTTAATGCATTTCAAATGCCTACATACATATTTTATTTTTAATTACATGTATTAAAATAATACTTATATTTAATTATCTTTACATTGAATAATACACATGTATATAAATAATAAAATTGTTACGTAAATGAATAAACGCAAATATTTGAGATGAAAATTATCAGGGATTTAAAGATTCCTTGATGAAATGCACGCGAATGAATGAGAAAGAACTATTAAAATAAAATAATATATTCATTGTCCTTTATTGAAAGCTTCATTTGTAACGATTTCATTGAGACAAAAGTTTTAAAAAATAAAAAGTTGGAAAGTTGATTTTGAAAAAGATCTGAATTCGGAAATTCCCAGATTACTCCTCCAATAAATCTCGATTTGGTATATTTATATTAAACTTTCTTTTACAAATTTATAACTTTATATATTAACATATGTAATTAATACTTGATTGTGAAGAAGGTATTTTATTGTTTAGACTTAGATTTTTGGAGAACATCTTGGGCTGATTTTGCCCATTTGTCAGAATGTTTGATGATGTTATTCGTGTTGGTGGCGACTTCAGGGTCAGGGACGCCATAGTCGGGTCGCGCGGCATGGGGATCATAACCAAGGATTTGGAGCATCGGAGCCACAGAGCTCATATCACGAACAACGTCAGGTGGAATTGAATCAACCCATTTGAGGAGAGCTTCAGCATTGATCGGCTTCACCACTTGATCAGAAGACCTTTCAACTCTATTCGAGTAAAAACATTCATTTACTCTTCCACACCCACATTGACACACATTGAAGAATAAGAAAAAACTTACTTGGAAAGAGAGACTCCGCCTGGCTTATTAATGTAATTCTCATGATGAAGAACATCCTCCGCCCAAGGGAGCCCAAGGTAATTGAGGATTCGTTCCATTTGAGGCCTTGGATGCAAAACCAAGTCTTCGTATTTAACCTTCAAGCATCTTTCGGCTCCAAGCTCGTTACATTCTCGAAGCATCGTCTTCATGGAGTTCGACCATTTCGTTAAACATTTTCTGTAGTCAGTAAGGTCGAAGCCCGTCACGGTCACCTGCAACAAATAAAAAAATGACTAAACTGACCATTATTCTTTCAAGAGCGCTTGGAGTATTGTGATCTTATTTACTCACCTTTCTGGTAATAAGAGAATGCACGACGGCTCTTCCGTCTCTAATCATAAAGATAAACTTGGCTTGAGGAAATAATTTGAGTAGAAAGACTCCATATTTGAGAGTAAATGGGTCTTTGTTGCAGATTCTTGGGGCCGGGTCACCGTGTTTCACAACAATCTCTAATATGAACGCCGCAACAGCATCACCAATGATCTGAGGAATTTAATTGAGAACAAAGTAAAATAATGGAACGAACTCCAAATGACCTTTTAGCATAATTAGTAGTTGTGAAAGTATTGAGCCAGACTTGATCAGTTAGGCCAGCTTCGTGTAATCTCGTTGATTCTTTGGCAGAGCGATTCCATTGAGCAGCTAACTGGAGAATTCTTGGCACGACTCGCGTCTCCTCTCCGCATCTGATATCAGAGTGGGCATCGAGCATGGCCCGAGCCAGCGTCGTCCCTGAACGTGGAAATCCTCCGATGAAGATAAGAGGCGAAGATCTGTTGTACGTATGAGCTCTTCCATCACCGCCAATGACGACGGTCTGGCATTTGAACAAGAGTTAAATACACAAATGTAACTAATAAAATTAAAATCATTGTATTGAGCCAAGTACCTCGCGACTAGTTAATAAGCGACAAGGGGTCGAGTCCCCGCTTCCGGTCCAAACAAAGAAAATGTAAAGAAATGGAGCAATGAGACAGAGAGATATGACTGAAATCCTCCTCAAACTTCCCAATCCTCTCATCACAAACATGTTGTTCGAATCGACCCGTTGAGGATCAAATTTCAATTTTGAAACATCCAGAAGCTTACTGGCCTGCAATAAAGGAAAAATTAAACATATTAATTTGCCTCTAGTCTCATATATGGCATATATGATAAATATACGAATCGAAACCTAACTACTCTGATATAAAAATTGCAATTATTAAAACGTACAAATGCCAATAATAATGACAATTAGGTCAAAAATTAAATTTTAAATTTCTTAATCCAGGTCAATTTTTACAATTATTGAAGTTAAAATATTATTGTGATTCATAAAGGACAATTAAATCTTAATTAATTCTCATATACTTATTATTTTGATAGCGATACCAAAAAGTACCCATTTATAAGATTGATTGTTTAGCCATATAAATGACTTTCAACCAAGAATACTTGAAATGACACTTGTTAGAAAACAAATGACATCTACATAGAACTTTTGACGTATTAATTTTAAAATCTTATTATTTAGCCTATTAATCAACTTAAATAGTACGACCCACAATTAGTCAAGGATTAAGATCCGAAAAACTTTAAAATTTGTAATTGACCGTTCAATGGGAACGCGATTGGTTAATATATCTAGACACTAATTAGTTATTTCCGTTTAGGAAATGTCGTTAGTTATAATTTCTCCAGCCAGCTCACCTTAACTACCATATGTCGTTCCCCCGTCTCCAATTAATGACCCGATGGAGCAGGGCAGCGTCTTAGAAGAGCTTGGGGATCTTAAACTTAAATTTTTCTTTGGAAGTCACCATGTAATTCGACCATTCTCATCGGACAGCTAGGAGTAGAAATGAGTTTAAATCACAATAAGTGAGACGGTTCTTGTCCAGGTTTCCAAGACGGACTGGGCACGTGAAGAGGGGCGACGGAGAGAACTTGGGTTTGTCTTGGCGAACCTCCGCTGAGCTCCTTAATTCTCCTCCTCCATTTTTGCCCTCAAGTTAATAAACTGTGATTAAAATCGTCTATCAAGTCCACGTTAAATGAAACCATTCTCACACATTACCTACATTTAATGAGGAGGGGGTTTGGGCACGATGAGGCCAGATGGCGCTGGGCTCATGAGCCAATTACATTGCTAAAGAGAAATATAATGTGCAAAAATAATCTGGGGACTCCTGGTGTTACAATTCGTGTTCTTATTCTCAAATTTGCAAGTCGGGATTCTTGAACCCCTTTCCCTCTTCCCAGTATGAAGGGTGGTGTAGTAAACAAGTGAAATTAGCTGAGGATGGGGTCGGGGTCCATCGGGTTATCAAATCAAACGGGGGAAATAATTAGTAAGTGAAGTTCAAATGTTCACGATGGCAAAGACAATTTCTAGAACCTCGGAGTCCTATGTAGCCGTGAAAGGGCAAACGTTGATCCTGACCAAGAGTGAAAGTAAGAAGCGGGGACTTTCCAGGCGACCTTCCGCCGTGACCCTCAGCTCCTCTCCGCCCGACTCCCAGAGAAATGTCGAGGCCATTGACGAGCACAACTTCATATTTAATTGGTAAGAATGGGCTCTTCCGCCTTGGCCTATTTAAGGTTTCATGTGGAGACTAACGAGGATTTCGGGGATTTCCAGTGCTTCGGAGAGGCAAACGATGTCGGAGATCGAGCGAAACCTCCATCAAATGACCCAGCTCCTGAGGCAAGAAGACTCCATTAAATTGGTCGTGAGGCTCGAGAGCGTTTTTGCGAGTCGGATCCGATACCTCGCCGTCGTCTCTTGCATCGAACAAGAGACGGAGGAATTTTGCCTTCTTGGCATTGATTGCCAAGGGGAAATTTCATTAGGACTTGTTTTGGCCATCCTCTCTCATACGACCATCCGATTAGACGGAGACGGGTAATTGAATCTTTTGAACAAAATACTTTTTGCGAAATGAGGTTATTTTCCATTTTTGTATTCACATTGGTAGGCATTTGACTTTTCAACTTTCCACGCAAGCACATGTGTGTGAGATATCTCTAAAATAAGACCTTAACGACCAGTGAGAAAAATGAGGGCGTTGAAGGATAAATAGGGAATGATTTATTATTCCAGGGGCTTCTGCGTTACGGATGGTGATTGTCTTCGGAGTCATATATTTAAACCGGTGTCAGTTCAAACGATGTGGTCAGCCCTTCAATCCCTCTACAGAGCCAGCGAATGTGCCAAGAAAAATAACAGCTACCAAGTGTCGGCCGTCAAGCATTACGAGACTCTCTTTAACGATAATAAATCCGACACGGGTTGTTTGAACGAGTGGAACCTCATCCCAGGAATTGAAAATCGTCGTCCTGTTCTCTCAAATTTGTAATTTACATTTTTCTAAATTCTTATTGGCTTTCTTCACTCAGGTTTAAACAACTTTCCATGTTGACTCGATAGGTCTTTGGACGAGCGATCATTCCAGAAGAAAATCAGCTCAGCGCTGAGAGAAATCCTCTTATGTGAACGCGACCTCGACGAAGTCACTTCGAAAGAAATCCGTACAAAATTAGAGACAAAGCTCCAAGTGGATTTATCCAAGTAAATTAATGATGATTGTTATAATGATTAATCATTAGATTTTTATAATTACATTTAATTCTTTTTCTTAAACTTATTAAAACATATTTTTAAAAGTAATTTACTTTGATTCCAGCTACAAGTCATTTATCGATGAAGAGATGTTTACGATATTGGGACAAATGGAGGCACCTGCCATGATTTCCGATCATCTTTTTCTTGGCACAGAGTGGAACGCATCTCATCAACAAGATCTTTTCGATAAGGGGTAAGACTATAGATCCATTTATCTAACTCTGTCTGAGAGAATCATGGTGATCAACTGAATGCTTTAATTAATTGGATTCCTTGGCTAATTTAGAATTGGATGCATCCTCAACGTGACGGCTGAAATCGACAATTTCTTCCCTGATAACTTTCGATATATGAACATCCCTGTGAGTGACAACGAAGAGACTGATTTGCTTCGCTATTTCAATGACTCATACCGCTTCATCACCGAGGCTCACAAAGAGGGGAAAAACGTCCTCGTGCACTGCAAAATGGGGATAAGTCGCTCAGCCACGATCGTCATTGCCTACGTGATGAAGGAGCGGAACTGGGACCTTCACAACTCCATTAAGCATGTGACTGACAGGCGGAATTGCGTGAAGCCAAATCCCAATTTCATGAAGCAACTTGAAGTCTACGAGGTTTCATTTTCATTTTCCATAATTTTATTTATTGTGATTTTACCATATCTAGCATTTTCTAAAGGACTTTTCTTCTCTTTAGGGGATTTTATCGGCCAAAAGGTTTAGTAATACACTAGAAAAACGTTCAAAGTCCGAGTCTAATTTGAAACGGAACGACTTGACTCTCCCTGCTAGAAAGGATTCAAACCTCTCTAACTCAATTGACAATATCGGGCACTCGATGATTTTGAGCGTCAAGTCACGAAAGATGTATTACAACACGGCTCCGGCTCGCTTGAGACCTGAAAAAGAAGAAATGATTGAAATGAGCGTCTCGAAGGCTCGCTGTTCTTCCTGTGCTATGATCCCCCCTAACGAAGGACCCGGACCTTATGATAAGATCGAAGAAATTCTTCCGCGAGAAATCATCGACTCATTCGAGAATGCCGTTGAGAGCTTACAACAATCCTCCCCAACCAACTCACCCAAACACCTGTTCAATACTCAACAAACCACAATTACCAGTACAAGAGGTGCGTGATATGACTTTTATTCATTTTTACTATTGCATTATTATTGTTTTTTATTTTACTAGATTAGTAGATTTCTAATGCATTTACAATGAGTAATTTCTTAATTGTTGAAAAGTAGAAATATACATAATATGGGGTGATTAAACAGAATGGGAGAGCATCGTCATTTCTCCAAATGCCACGAGGTCGAGTGAATCAGACAAGACTGAAACGTATGTGACGACCGAGCGGTTCGTATTCTCCACCCAAGAGGACAAATCCTACGATGCCTCCGAGGACAAACCCATTGAAGAGACCCAAGAAACGGAAACGAGCGAGTTGATCACCTACGGTAATGAAGAGAACGAGAGGAGTTCCCCGCTATTTTTTCACTCGACGGAGCTTACGGATGAGCCGAGTCGCGAATCGAAGAAGATGAATTTGAAATGCTGTCGACGACCTTTCAATGGCCACACCTTCTCTGTCTCGCCCAACCAAGTCGTGAACATTTCCTCGATTGACTATTCAAAGTTCAGCGTTCGGCATCTGGTCAATGAGTTCGAACAGCAGAACAGTCGGAAGAGCAGTCTCATCCTCGACCCAGCGTTCTCTTCTCCGAATAATTCCATGGCCGAGCCGAGTATCTCCTGGACAAAGAGCCTTTGGAAGTCCAAGACCGAACCGGAGATGAAGCGAGAGGAGACCAATGGCCCTCCGGACAAAACCCCACGCGAGGAGCATTTGCTAAAGGCCTGTCGAGTTCCGACTTTTCGTCCGCACTTCCACACGGAGGTTTCCAAGCCGTCGAAGGTGACGGAGAAGGAAGTGATGGTGGGGAAGCACGTGTACAAGTACTCGAAGAAGAGCAGCGAGGGTCGGCGGTGTCGAACGGGGTTTGAGAGGATTGGGAAATCGAAGCAGAATAACAAATGCGAGTCCCCGCGGGAGAATTTGTTCTGTCTCATGGCATGTCATCAGGACGGAGAAGGGCGAAGGAGCTCGAACCTCCCCACGGCCAATGTCTTTCAGTCCACTGGGGTGGTGAAGCAGAGGTTGGAGGCCTTCGAGGCCAAGTCAATTCCTGGCTCTTGGGAAGCGGAATGCTGTACTCGCTCACACAATCGATCTCAGAGTGCGACGGGGCCGTCGTGCAGCTCGAACGTCCCGGCTCATCCGCCGCTTACCCATCGACGAAAGTCCTCCATGCCGCAATTGACGATTGGGGGGGATGGAAGGGCTGGCCCGTCCTTCCCCGCCCCGTTTGTCCAACAATCTCACGAGAGAAAAGGATCCCTCGACTCCAACAATCTCCTGGCTCCTCCAAAGGCAGGGACCAAAGCGATGAGTCGCCCTTTGACCGTTCGCGGGCTTCAGCACTCGATCGCCAAAGCCCCCTCGCGGAGTCTCGTAAGTCATGTGGGGTTCAACACGAGTTTGCCATCCGGGTCTCGACAGCAACATGGAAGCACTCATCCTTTGAACCTCTTGCCCCAATCCACCAAACTCTCATTCAACCATGAGCATTGAGCAATTAATGTAGAGTCCCCGTCTAATACATCCTCACCTAATGCTAACAATAAGTTTTTTTTTAATTTGAAATGAACAATAATTCATTGAAAACAATCATTTGACGATAACTCAAGTGGACACTATTTTTTATTAAACAAGAAAGTAGGGATATTCAAAAGTTTTTGGGTCATTTCTCAGATTGATCAAGTCCTCCTTGATATTGGATTGTAGGAAAAGCATTTTCCTATAAGTACCTAGTATTAGTAGATACATGCTATAGAGGATATACTTTTTTAAAGTGTATTTTATCATTTCTACTTACAAATTATCTAATTGTGAAATTCGTTGTTGTTAACTTAACCTCATCACCTGCTCATTTACACGTCGAGTCATTCTTCTTTGATTAGGAGACATTTAGACTTTAATTCAAACTTCTTTTAGGATTATTATACTCGAATCGAATCGAGTGAGATTTTCTATTATATATTTCTTTTTTAAATTAATTTTCCCAATTACCTCATTTTACAGTTTTGTAGTGAGTCTCCTATTGTTTAATTTAATATCATTATAATTATTAATAATAATGTGGTTTAATTAATTTTTATTATTTTTACTTTTTGAATAATCTTTATACAAACTATTTATTAAACTTAGCATACCTACATCACCCAATTACAAAAGCATGAGAAAAGTTCAATTGGTTCATTTTGAAGGGGTAACGTTGTCGTGAAGTCCAAAAAGCTCAACACTTTCTTGTATTTCCCCTCTTGTTCATTTTCGTAAATGAGAAATGTAAAAGAAATTCGGAAAATGACAATTCCATTCGGTGAACAGCTTTTTTTTCTTGAACTAATGAAAATTCCTTAAAATATTTCCTTCTCGACAAAAAGTCTAATTAAAGAGTGAAATGAAAAAGGGAGATTGAAAAATCATTTCATTTTTTTCATTAAATAGGTATTGTAGTGTAAGTACATTGCATCAATATAAGCGTATATATATATTTATTTATAAATATATCCATGAACCTACTTTACCATAAATGACATTAATTCTTTATGATTTAGAACCAAAGATAAGAATAAGCGAGATAAAATTTGAAAACGGTGTTATATAAAATACCAATTTAAGGAAATATTCGTTCATTCATTTATTATTTTAAAATAGCCCTTACTAATATCCGATAATCTGATTAAAACCTTAAAACCTATTTGATTTCGGGGGCAAATTCTACAATTCATGAGCGATCGTATTAATTTATAGTTGATTAACGATATAATTTATAGTTGATAAACGAGCTCTGCTTCACTAACAGTACTTGTGAACTCGAATATAAATATAAATATATATATATATATTAGCTACATATTCACGTATCTGTGATATTAAGTGAAGGTCCATTAAATTAAATCTACTTAAGACCCAACAACAAATTGGAAGAGTATTAACTATATATATAAAATATTTCCTAGGGAGCTCAAATGAAGCTCAGATGTAGATTTCCTCATTTTCAGTTGCTCTCCTCATCAACACATAGACAGATGCTAAATTAGCATTTGTCACGCTTGATATCTAGATATGTTGGAAAATAATTAAAATTAAACCCAATCTGCGTAATAGGTCACCCTACCTTGTCAATCTCCGAACATATAAAAGTCGATATGATAAATATGATAAATTATTCATACTTATATGTGTATAACTTAAATGTACATTTAATATTCAAAGGATTAATTTACAAGATACTTACCTATTTATACTTGGAAAATGATTATGATGTTAATGTCAAAGGACGTGTGAAAATGAGTGCATTGCTCACGTCGAATATTAAGGATATTTAATAAACGTAATGAATATTATTAGAAGTTCAAATCAGTTTGTTCATATATGCATGGTTTGATTGTAAATGTATGTAATAAATATTAATTAAACGGATTTAAATATTATGAAAAGTATATATGAAGTAATAAAGTGAGTAAAATTGTATTCGAGTCCTTTCAATTAATTGAATTTATAATTTATTATTAGTAATTATTAAATAATTACTACTTAAGCTGTAAGCCTCTTCAATGACAGCAAACATGTGAAAATCATTTTGGTTCAAACGTGAAAATAAAAGATGCTTTAAAAACCTATTTTCTCTCATTCAAAACAAAAATTACATCAATGCACGTGAATTCATATTTGCTATTTCAAATAAGATTGGAAATGATTAAAAATTCACTTTATTTTTCATTTCTTAACATTTAAACTTTATTGTCAAAACATCTAGAAAGAACAATTGACTTTTCATCCTAAACTACAAAAGTACAAATATGCAATGAGCTACATTTAACTACTCATCAAAACAATTTACTTTGCATTCCAAATTGAGCTATGAATTGAGAACTGAGAAGATATCATATTGGTCATAAACGAAGGTTTTGATTTGTCAAATAGGTAATGACGAGATAATTGTCCTTATAAGCCTTAATATTAAGATTCCGATTAAGCAAACCCTTTATTTCGTTGGCCATTATAATCTTAAGATTAGTTTTCAAAATAGATTAATTAACAAGAATATTTAATTGATCGAATTCAAAGGTTAGAAATTGATGCAACAAAGTGCGACATTGTCAGTTGATCACTTGATTGATTAGCTTGATAAATTATAATTTAGCTAAGAGTACCAATGTATCTACACAAATTTAGACTAATTAATGATCAATATCTGTATTTAGCAAATTATTTTTTTTATATAGAAGATCAAGAAGAAAATTAAAGTTAATAGAAAATAAATAAAAATTGTGCCAATCATTAATAATACAGGTAATTACAGGGTTGTCAATATCTTCTTTCCGCCTTGCTGAATTTCACTCTCTTAATTCACACTGTAAAAATTCAGAAAAGCGGAAAGAAGACTTTGACGACCCTGTAGTATATACATAAAGGCATAAAGAATACATAGACAATATGCAAAAAACGCATGTTAGTTAAAGATACATATAAAAAAGTTAATTTCATTAAATTCAGAGAGAACTAATAACAATGACGTTAAGAATGTGAAGTTAATAATTGAAAAATTCAGAGATTTTTGAATATAACACGTTAAATATTCAACATACATTAGTTAATAAACTAAAAAACATTCATTACAAGTATTGAAATGACCCATTAAATAGTATGATTATAACAAGTACAAATTCTTGGAAATGAGCAAAACTTACAATCTTGTCGTAGATTGTTGGATACAAGAATAGTTTAATTAGGTATGATTAAATTTTCTTAAATATAATATTTGGTCTACATATTAGCTACAAAGATAATATATAATTATGCATAAAAACAAAGTTGCAACGATAGGTAAGATATACTATTTAAATAACAAATATAACGGGAATTCTGAAAAATACATATTAATAATTGTGTAAGAATGTCAAAGATTAATTGACTTAAAGAGTATTCCAGATCTTCCCTCCCTTGACTTTTCGTTCACTGGAATTGGTGCTATAATTAAATGACAAACCTGCTCGGAATGAACGTTATTTTATCAAAGAAATTTCATATGGTTAAGCTATCAGTCTTGGGTGGTTCCTAAATAAGTTTAACTAAATAAGTAACTCTACAATAGATTCAAATACTTCAAAGGAAATTAAGAACTATCTTTGCCTCTAGTGTCATTCCCAGGATTTTAAACAATTAAGTAGATTGCAAAAATGACATGAAACGGGAAACTTACTTTGGATTTCATTTGAACTTGTGAATTTCTTTGAAAAGAGATTGCATATTCAATTCATCTTTTGGTTTTATATTACATTTAACTCGTGTATTCTTAGCTACTTACAATACTACCGATATTATTGATGTAATAACTATTTACTTGTATTCTTAAAATAAATGAGCGATTCTAAAATAGGTTGCAATAAATACGTTTTTAAACTATTATATGAATGAATAATACTTTAAATAAGTACAACAATAAAAAATAACTATAAATGTATTTCGAAATAGGTACATTCATAAAATGTACATTGAAATTAATGCTAACGATAACTCGAGATTTAATTATTAATGGAAATGGAATTGGAATTGAGAGCCATTTAAATAAACTCCATCAGAGCTCAAACTTGAAGTTCAAGTAACAGAGCAAGTAAAAAAAACCTTTTTAATTAAAATAAAGATAAAACGAAGATTCAAAAGGAGATTAGTCAAGTGTAAGATTGATTAAATTGAAAATAAATAAATACAATTTTAATTAACAAAACATGACTTCATTATTTGTTAAACATATATAACTAAATGGCCCTTGTGTCGAAAATAAATTCATTTATTTAATTAAAAAAAACAATAAGAAATTCATAAAAGTAACTCGGTAATTCATATTTAAATAGCCTAATTGAACCATTTTCCAAATGTGCGAGTTCCTTTCATAAACAACTTGGCGTTCTTGAAGGAAAGTGGCGCATTATTTGAAAGATTCGTGTGTATTTGTTCAGTTTGTTCAATCGTTCGCTGATCGAATAAACCTAGAAATCAAACAATTAAAATATTTTAATCAATGTATAAATTTTAACAATTGAATTGTGAATATGTATGGGAGATACCATGATGTTGAGCTGTGTTCTTAAGTCGAATTTGGATGAACTCATGAAACATGGAAGCTTCGGAAAACCATTCTAAAAAGTTTTGAGTTGCTTTTGATTCTCCACATTTAACAAAGTTTTCTCTCTGAAAAAATCCGCAAAAGTAATACATTTTTCTAATATTCTCAAATGATCAAGCTAAAGTACAGTAAATAAGTAAATAATTGAAATTACATCAAATGTCTTCGTTCCATCGGCTTGAAGAACAACGTGGTTTCCATGATGTCCAATCGTTTCCACAAACATCCGTATGAAACATTCGCTGATCAAAACATTCTTTGTTGACTCTTTCTGATCAGCCAAGTTGAGAACCAGTTGGAGCGCATTTCTCAATTTCCGATGAATACGCTTTGGAAGAATTGTCCCTTCGTCTCCGACGGAGCTTAGAACTTTATTCTCGTCCAAGTCCACGACGATCCCCTGTGAAATGGGAGTTAATTAAAATAAATAAAAGAATTAGTGGAGATAAATCAAAAAATATTCGTACCTCGTCCAGAGTTTTGTCCCATTGGGTTATGGTGCTCTTGAGAACTCCAATGAGAAACGGAGCTGGGGCATCAATCAAGTCTGTCATACTCAACGGGAGGATTGGAACGAAGGTGTGCTGCCACGAGAACGGATAAAGCAAAGACTCTAAAGCTTCAACACAGAGTGAAAGGACACTAAAAACAAATATAAAATTACACTTATATTAACTAACTGTGAATTGAAAGTTGTAAAAAAAACTTATTGCATTATACTAACAATAAACTTTAAGTTTAAAAACCTTAATAAAGTATTTATAAAAGTTCTTTTTGGTACCTGAGTGCTCGAGAAATTAAAACAACTTTTCGCTCCAGAAGAAGTGAACCAAATATTTTGAGGACAGTGTTGAGGTCGATGGTCGTGAGGAGAGTGACTAAATCAAATTCTTCTAGCCGTTGATCCGCCCTTCTCTTGAGAATAACGGACTTGGTGTAATGGGTCGGGAGCTGGTTATTCAACGAACTCGTTCCTTCTTTCCCAGCGTAAACTTCATCGGGAACGAGCGGTTCTTCGATGCTGACGCTTTCCCCTGGCCCAGGGAAACCTTTCTTGTAAAGCTCTTCAATCCAGAATCGTTTGATCCACTCTGTCGATCCATGACGTTGCGTGAGTTCTCTCAACACCTAAATCATCATTTTCAATCAAAAGAAGCAAAGAAATGAAAACATAAAAGATTTTCAATTTTGACAATCAATCTTACCTCTCTGTAGAATCCGATAGCTCGGTGAGAACTTATAAGGCAATAAGCAATTGGAATGCAAATGTTTGCACCTTCAGGGAGAATTCTAAAACAGCAGCCGTATTTCCGCGAACCTTTGTGATCCGTTATTGCCAATGTGTAAGATTGAGCCGAAACCCCTTTAAATCATTTTAAAATTAGTCAGACTCCCTTTACTGAACGAAGGAATTAAAGAATTTATATTTGTTAAAAAAACTTCCAATTGACGCTTTTGAGCAAAGATCAATGAAGTGTAAATAAATACCTTCATGGGAAGGCCATTCCAATGAGTCCGGAAAGCAAAATTGCTCAACGCCGATTGCTATTTTGGCCTATGAAATCCCAAGATAAAAAAAATCTCATTATTTCCCACATCTTTGCTAACCATAACTCATTATCATTTCTCTCTCCTCTCATCCGTGAGACTAATGAAAGTCTTATTGCAATTCCAAGTCAGGGCATTTATTCCAAGAGATAATAAAACTCACATTGGGTGGATATTTTTCTTTGATGTAGGGACTGTACAAGCCCGTGAACGGGTCGCGATTCAAGCCCACAATGAGCAAAGACTGAAAGAGAGATTCGTTGCTCCGCTGCTTCCGACTACTTTGAATGAGCCGGTGAAGGGATGCTCCAAGCTCTTGGACTCGAATCGAAGAAACTCGACGAATGTAGCCTTTACGAGCCTCCACGACCTGCAATTGAATCCATTAGACCAAATTAACCCAAATACACTCTCTCGAGTCCAATGAAGAGCTTCTCCAAGAAATTGACTCAAATTGATAAGGCCGCGGAGTTTAAGTGCTCAAATGGTTAAGGTCAGCGGAGCTCAAATGCTAATTAGCTTAGGTGTTTAGCTAAATAAGCGTACATGAAGGGAGAAAAGATCTTTGACCTGTCTCGCATTTTTCCCAGTCTCCGCATCGTTTTCACAGTCGGAGTCTCCCGTGTCGGTGGTGCTGTCTCCGACTGGGGTTTCGCAGGAGGACAAGCTCTCTGAGCCAATTTGAATACCGGAATCCGTACTCGACGTCGCATCTTTCACACTCGACGCGGAAAAAAGTTGATTCACCAAGTTCTGCAACTAAAAGAGAATAGTGTAACAGACGAGATTAAAGACCAACAAATTTAAATCATGAATAAAGAAACTCAGTACTAATAGCATGCCACAGAGTCTTCCAAATGACTTCAAACACGTTGGGAGCCATTTGACTCATTTTTATTTGCCAGCTTAACTCGAGTTATAAAATTTAATGCAAACTACATTTGAACTCCAGTTTTAATGTAAATGTAACTGACCATACAATCATAAAGATAAGTGGGAACAAGTTGGGTTCGTCGACAATTCATCATTGATGACCTGGTCAAGCATTTATGCCCAAAGACTTCCAAAAGAACAAAAACTTACATTGTGTTAAAAAAATATTCATAATAATTGTATTAATAAATAATAAAAAGTATAAATGACAAGATTTAAATCCATAAATCCACATGGCCTTTAAAATGGGAAAAACAGGCCTCGCTTTAAGTTGTTTGTGGAATAAATCGGGAAAAAAGCCCTTGAGTGTACGTAGGATGAGTCAAAGGAGGGCAAGAAGAATCGCGCTCTGATTTAATACGTCGAAAGTTAAGAATGAAAGGCCCTTTGAAACAATGTTCAATTGCCAGAGAGAATGAATGAAGTATGGAGGTCATTGTATGGAAGTGCAAGTCAAATAATCAACATTCTCATCCACCTCTCAAATACGCAATTGGCCCTCATCGTTCCCAAATCCTTCATGCTTATATGTACATCTACATATAAGCATGAAGAGCATTTACACTTCGTGTGCCGATGCACTGATTTCGGTCTTCATGCTCACATAGCTAACCATTAGGATTCTCAAATTAAACTTGAATTGAAAGTACAAGTATACCTATAGTTAGTTACATATGGATTGAAGGAAATTACGGTCCTCGAATTCATCATAACTTCTTGTAATTGCATATCCATATCCACGTTCATCCTACTTTCTCTCAATAAGCCATATATCTACATAGATTCAATCCTCTCTCCATTTGCCTCTTTATTCATCACTCATCTTTGGACGCTTAATTAAAGCTCAGTTCTCAGTTCAAACCCTCTAAAGTGTCCTCTTAAAGATAAGTATGGACATTAATTTTAAAATGCTATTATTTTAATTAAAAACATTCTCCTAGCCCTCAATCATAAATAGGTAAGTTTAATTTTCCAATAATGTAAAGAATATGGGCATTAACTGGAAAGTTTAAAATTCTCTCAAAATAAATCCAAGATTTCCCATATGATGAAAACCTTCATATAATGTACCTGACAGCGTGAGCTAAAAAAACGAAAAGAGTTGTCCACCACCAAACCAATGTAGTATGTAGTTCCTACATGTGGACGTGGGAGGATGAGAAGATAGAGGGGGGAAGCTCATGAAGCTTCTCAAGACCCGAGAGTGATGAAGTGTTTTTGAAAGGAGGTGAATCGATGTGAGTCGAACCACATCCCGAAGAAGACCAACATGATTAACACATTCATCCTAACAAACCTCGCTGCCCACACAGCGAAACCTGATATATAAATTACAAGTCCTCATTCGAGCAAAATGAGCTAATTGAATCCAATAAGAGGAAAACAAGAGCACAAATGAATTGTAACGACGACTCTACACTTTTCCCCTTGTCCCTCGTACAAAGTGCACTCACCAGTGTAATCATGATCACCCAAGTTCAAATCATTCACTAAAAGACCAAGTTGGAAAATGAGCCGTGTGGCTCAAGAAAATGGAGTCGATATACATACTTGCTCTTATCGGCATAAGGCATGAATGCCAGAGATGCGCCAGGCCTAATTGTCATTAGGGCAAGACTTTCCTCAACGTCCTTCTGGAATGCATTTCTCAATAAAGGAAATATTCCTGATTTGAAGCGATGAGAAAATTTGCCCCTTCTTTCTTGAGCCACCGAACCGTCCAAGAGTCTCCCATCTCTGATGAGCTGAGCGAGCGAGGTTGATTGAAGAGCAAGGAAGACGGCCGTTGGAGTTCATGGTATTTAAATCACCCTCGAGGGACCAAGGGAGTGAAAGTTGAGGTCGTTATAATTCATAATAAACTCAACCCTACTTTGGCGCTCTCAACAATCACTTTTTGATTTATGCCTTTGGAATCTCCTTATCAGGGGATTGTGAAGAAATGAAATCTCTGAGAAGCTCTCCCTTCTCCCGCCCTCTCAAAAGCCCCCAAAGAGAAATCCTCCATGTCCAAAGACATTAGATGTCATTTAAAAATGCAAAAGCCCCTATTAATTATTAAATTACATTGTAGTCAAAATAATGACTACCGTGGAGAATCCCACAAGGGCCAATAAAAGCCGAATCTGATTTACTTTACTGTTAAGTGTGTTAAGCCCTCTCATCAGCTCGCATGGAAAAATGCGAACGCCATACAGTTTCATTTCCTCATCATCATCATGCCACGGAAATATTTGTTTTTGAGTCCTCCTAATTCTTTCCAACACCTTGATTACCTCAATGCACGTGAGTCGTCTATGCTGGTTATTTCTCGCTCGGAAACATCTCACTTACAACTCATATTTCTCAATCCCTCTCATTATGCTCTTCGTAGTTAATAGGCAGGACATTCAACCTCTCAATAGGAAATCTCCTCGCACACAGACAGTCACTCTTGGTGGAATCAAAATTAATTTAAACAAACATAACGTGGCCTGGAGTAGGCCCACACTATTGCTTTGAAAAGCGGCAAAGCACGGTGCAATCTCCATTCTCAACTCCATTTATAGTGCTATTTGGTGAGAATGGGAATGTGTGTTATTTGGATGGCGAGATTTGGCCTGGTCATGATGAGCCATCCTTTGGAGGAATAGAAGGGTAATTGGACGCGGTCGAGTGACTCCCACCTTCTTCCTATTTAACAACTCCGTTGACAAATGTAAATCACCCCTTGTGGATCCATGCGAAGGGACCTGATCATCATCATTGTGTGTGCGGAGTCCGCGAGCTTCACTCGCCCAATTTCACTCTGGCATCTCTTTCTTAACCTCAAATCCCCTGCCTTGGACTCGCATTTCTATCTTTACTTCTTCTCATGAGGAAGCAAAAGAACACTTTTGACCAAAAACCACAAGACTGACGAGATTGAAAAAAGCACACAAAATCCTCTTATCACTACTTCTCAATTGGAATTCGTGAAAACGAGGGTGCATGCAGTAGGATTTGGGGTTTAAGGACGAAAGATCACTTTTTGCCTCTTTTCTCATTTAGTTAGCCCTAGTAGAAGAGACGTTGAAGAATGTACCTCGTTCATTTCGTCTTTGGGAAGCTGGAGCGTTCTCAAGATACTCACAAATATGCTCATAAATTTATTCCTCTTGTAATCCCATCATTTAACCTTAAACTCATTCTGACGCTTGCGAGCTTATGAACATTATTAGCAACAGTGATTTATCCATTTTTGCCAAGAATATGACGAAGGAGTTCTACTTTTAAATCCTACTTCTAAGTAGAATTTTAATGAATTTTCCCAAGAACCGTGGCTAGTCATAGCAAAAGGGTTTAGAGAATCTTAAAAATAAATACTTTTATTCATCTTTTGAGCATTCTTGGAGCCACGTGACATGAGTAACTAATTGACATTTTCCCGGCACATGTTTTTAATAAATGAGAGATCCCTTGATTATGACAAGAGTTACTCGGAGGAATTTATGAGAAATGTGTGAAAGAGAATCAAGACAATGGAAATAAAGGGTGAGGAAAGTCTGTAGAGTCGTCTAATGTCCTTAGCCCTGTGAAAAGTGGGATGAGTCACACTACCCTACTCTCTCATTCATCTGAAACAAAAGTGAGGAGAAGAGTGTTTTTCATCTTCTCAATCACAAGTCGCTTGACAAATCAAATTCTCCCAAATTCTTTTAGTGCTTTTATATGTTATTTATCAAACGAAAATAAGAAGAACTTCCTACCTTTCAAACGCAGCTCAACCAAATTTGCTGACTTTGCAAACTATTATAGAATAACTTACTACAAACTATAAGTGAGTCTAGTCTAATGTATATTAGCAAAAGAGTGGAGAATTGGCTTTTACCGATTGCTGTATTCCAGTCTTCAATGGTTTCGGCGACGAGGAATCCAAACTTCCGTGTCCAGGGCCTCTCGTTGGAGCCGAAACATTGGCGACGGTGTTTCGTCGACTCCCACTACTCAATACTTGATTCAAGGCCCATTCGGACTTGGACTTTGACCTTTCGGAAATTCGGTCTTCTGGTGATTTGAGCGAGGCGGGGATTCTGCCCTCGCCCAAGGTGATGTGCGGATGATTCTCGAATTCAAAGGTGTGAGGAGTGGGGAGGATCCATGCAGATTGATTCGTCCCATATCCCCTCCATCCTTCCCGCATCTCATGAATGGTCCTCCGCGGGGAGTAATGATGATGAGGAAGACCATAATGGAAGTTCAAGTCAGGGACTTTGGGCTTCAATAGGATTTGACTCTCCGTCTTGGATCTGGTCAGCGGCGGAGGCGGTCTTTTGCTCCCATGGTTACCCCCAGACGACCTTCCCCTGTTGGCTCCTTCGCTCTTCCCACCTTTGCTATTCACCGGACTGTTCTTGTTTGTGGCATGGAGAATGGAACTCGACGGATGACGGGGTCCATTGGGAGGACTCGCTTCCTTTTCACTGATCTTCAGTTGAGAAACCCCGTACGATCCCTCGGACTTCCTCGCATCTCCCTGATGAGAAAACTCGGCCGAGGGCGACGGCGAAGTCTTTGTTCGCCCCACGTCGCCCTTCAACGAAGTCTCTGGATGGGAGTTCAAATCGGTGAGGATGTCATAGAGGAAGGTTCTCGGGGGCTTCTCGGGTCCACACTTCCCTGACTCTCTCTCCATCTCCAGGGAGTTGCCATTGAGGATGGAGAGTTCCTTCATTCGTTTGGACTCCAGGAGTTGGAAATTCCGCGGCGGAGGGTAAGGCGGGATTTTGCTCATGTCGAGCATGGAGGGATTCTCAAGAGAGTTGTTCCGATTTGGAATCATCTCTTGGCCGTCGCGCCGATGGCCCAAGACGCTATAAGGAGACACGACATTGATGGCCTTTGCTCCGCTCTCCTTCCCATCCTCAAAGGTTTTGGTCCTTGGGTAGAAAGTGGCGGGTCGGACGGACGGGCCATTTGAGTCCCCAGGCGGCTCTTCGTAAATATTTGGATCAACAGCCTGGTCGAGCCCGCTGAGCCTTTCGATCCCCAACTTGGTCTCGTGGACCGGCGACGCGAGCAACATGTCCTTTTGTCTAAATGCATTGCTCCTCTTCACTTTCCCATAAAGTGGGTGATTGGCAGCGTCTTCGCTCGACTTGAGCCCTTCCATGAACTCCACCGTGTTGGGGCTCCATTGGCTCTCGTAGTAAGGAGAGTTTCTCGAGCTAAACGGATCCTCGCCGAGTCTCTCGTTCTGCGTGGCGAAAGGATTGTAAACCCCGTAGTGTTTGTTCCTCTGGTCTTCTTCCATCCCATAGCCGGTGTGTAGGGCCTCGTTCAAGCTCCCGCCACTGGGCTCAAATGACGAGAAAAAGTAGGGCAATTTGGTCAAGTCCCCATTGTAAGTGGCCTCCCGTTCCAAATTGTTCACTTTGGTGATCTTGGGGCTTCCGATGATCCCAGATCGATTTCCAATTTGATGCATGGAATTCCCATTGAGCCCTTCGTAGTTTCCCGACCTCACTTCACCACTCAGATGTTCAAACTGCTGGCGAAGAGTCGTCACTTTATTTCTCCCACCACTCATCTGAAACAAATGATCCTCGTTTTCATACTGATCCTCAAATACAAGCATTTTAAGCTCTTAAGTACTTCAGTTAAATTAGTTTATTTTGTTCAGTTGGACTTGAAACTGATAAGTTTTCTTATTGTTGTGTATGATGAGAATCATGAGTTTGATTTGATTTGGAACTAGCAACATTGATTAATTAAGAGCAAGCCATAAACAATGCACAGGTGATCAAATCCCAGCAAGCTTGCATTGAAGTTTTAAAGATTTATAACTGGCTTGAACTTTACATTCATACGGAAATGAAAAAAGGCGTCTCTGTGGAATTAGAAAGGGTAAAAAGGAGGAAACTTTTCTACATTTCCCTGCACAACCAAAATTCTTGATGTGTAAAAGCATGTAACGAGTGTAACGAATTTCATAATATTTATGTATGTGGGAGTCCGAAGAATTTCCGACACGGAACGAAACCCTCAAATCCCGTCTTAATAACATTACAATTGAGAACAGAAGTGATTTATAATGTGCATTTCAAATGTTCTATATTGCCTTGTAATAAATAGTTTTAGTCAGACTTGTCTGACTCCGTATGGAAAGGTTTGAAAATGAGAATTCATTAATTCATTTCTCATGAGTGAAGAAGGGGAAATGAACGGGTTATAAACCTCAGCCATTTTCTCTTATTTTTCATTCATTCATAACTGGGAATTTTTTCATCTTCTTTTAACACCCCGTTTAATAATCAATAAAATTTTGAAAAGCAAATTGACTCAAGTAGCCAAACTTTGTGTAAAAAGATATTTTGTCAAAGAATGAGAAGAATAAAAGCAATTCAATTGCGAGAAACCTCCAAATATATGTAAGAGTAAATTTGGAATTCATTTGCTGGATTTTTAATTAAGATAAACGGAGTTTCCTCTCATCGTCAGTGATTTCCACTGTGTAATGCTAATGTAATAATAAATAATCTTCTCCCATCTTCCTCAATTAGAATGAGTCTGGGAGTGAGAAGCAAAGAAAAAAATGTCATTTCCTTCCTCTCCATTCTTTCCTCTTTCTAAACTCTTATTTAATTTCCGCTCGATCCTGACTGATTCGAAACAATGCATAATGGAAATTGCAGGCTTGCACCTTTACAAACATACACTGGATTATGCAAGTTAGTGAAATACAATTCTTGAATTGTCTTATTGTGTGCAAGTAGGTACTTTTAATATATACCTATATATAGGATTGTTCAGAGATCAAAACTTTTCAAGATGAGGTGTGATAATCAAAAGTTAATCATAATCATTTAGATTGCTAAACGTTCCCTTTCCCTCTTAAATTTTAAATTACTCATTATTCTGGCCTAGCTCTTACACGTCTCAGAAAGCTTAAGAGTATTCAAAGACTTGCGAATAAAAATATAAAATACTTAAAGTTGATCCTTTCAATTCAAGCACGTTCAAGCATTTCATAATTTAAAATAATTTAAGTTTGCCTATTGATTGTGAATAGATGGCTAGCTGGTTTATTAATTGCACTTTCAACTTTTCATTGCCAAATTGTAAGGGAAAAAAAGGAAGAAAAAGAGGAATCTCATTGCGTGACTCTAACCTTGAAGGTCGAGAGAAAAAATAGGAATTCCATTTGTATACATGGATGGAAATAAACAGCAGTGTGGAGTAATATATTTATGATTATGGTCTCTTTGTACGAAACATTCCTAGATTGATTAAATTTGAGTTCCATATATTTTCCATACAAAAATACTAATTAGAGTCCAAATCGAAGGTTAAAGACAAAAATACAATGAACACTACGAATGTAAACTATTAAGTAGCTAATTGTCTAATATGAAACTCGAAGAATGTAAAACAAGTTTGTGTAAACTCGTCTGAAACTTTAAATATGTCTAGCTAAACATATTTGAAGCACTGAATATGTCTAATTCCTATCCACACACTACTGGATTAATTGCTCATTAATTGTAAAGGACAATAAAAAAAATCCCAATGTCGACATTAGTAAATTGATGCAAGATCTTGTTGGCCCTTTGCTTCCATTCACAATGAATACTTTAATCAACTAATTATAAATAATATAGGTGAAATAGATTAAGGACACTAAAAAGTTAAATTGACAAGGTAATTGAAAGACCTCTTTTAATCATTTTGTAACTTTCTTGGATTTTATAATTTACCTTAAATTAATAATTGTAAGATAACAAAAGAGAAACGGGGATAAATTTTAAGAAAATCTTGGTCGGATAATTAAAATAGAATTGAGGATGAATAATATTTTACCTTGATGCAGAGCGTAAAGTTTAAAGAAGAAAATAATCAGAATTTTCATTCTGACCAAGTTAATTGGAAATGAATTCGGCTCGAACGATGGGAGGATCTTTGGCTCCCATTTGGAACACAGATTTCTTGAATAGTGTAAGGGAAACGAGCCCAATTTCAAGGGCCTGCCAAGTTGTAATTACAAAATGAACACAGTTAACTCAACTTGGTTAATTAATGTCACTTAACTTGGAGAGTCATTTGAATTAGGATTGGCTTGTTTGGTAGTCGGAGCTGATACTTGACGGAGGGTGGGAGTGAGAATGTGTCGTTTGGACTTATGTGCGTGCGTGAGTGTGTGTGAATGAGGGCGATGTTTTGGACTCCACTGGTGGTTTCTTCTCTTTCGTGGTGGTGGTGGCCTTCTCTCTTTTCCTCATTCCTCCCCAACTCTCTCCGACGACGACGGGTGCTACTCCTGAGGATGCTGGTGGTGGTGGCTGTAACCAAGGGGGGAATCTTCACCAACGAGGGAAGGAAAGGTAAACGTCGTGGATTTGCATATTTGAAACTACCTGTAGAGCTGCCACCACCATCCTGTTGGGAGAATTCTTCTCCGGCTCCCTTCCCCATTCATCAGATGGCGATGGTGGTGGTGAACGCGTTAGGTTATATAAACACTCCTTTCTTCTCCATCCGTCTCTTCATTGACTCTTGAACATTGAACTCGACGAGACATCAAGTACTCAGTAATTATGAGTCGGCTAGCCTTAGTTTAGGCTAACTAGATAAACTTTGTTTACCTAGGTTAACTAGACCCTTATTTAGGGAATTAGAGGGAATTTATTTTTTAGCAATTAGTGTAAAGAGGATTTATTTAGAAGCGTGTGAAAGGCTTTTGACCCTGGTTGTTTTGAAGAAGAAGAAGACGAAATGTCTTTTGCAGAGCCGCCTCAGCAAGTGAGTTCCTTGCCGCTCCCGCCTTCGACATATGTAGGGCTGTACAGCGACGAAAATTTGAAAAAAGGTCGAGCACCCAAACCGCCACCTCCTCCCGGTACCCATGAAAGTTATCAAATGTTTGGAGCGACTTTCCATGCTGATGATGCAATTATTAGACCGCTGGAAGGACAAGTAAGTTTTACATATTTACATTTATGTATTGTATTACAAGCTTGTTTTTTGAGAAATGCCATATGATGAATGGAAGTTTGAAGGGGTTTATTCATTCTTAGGGAATTCGAAGGCTGTACCCTCAAAATTTTGATCATCGGCGAGAACTGAAAAAGTTGAATCATTCTGTTCTTGTGAATTTTCTCGACCTTCTTGAAATCATGATTCAATGCCCAGAGTCTTCGAAGCGGCAAGAGAAGATCGACGACCTGAGTCTCTTGTTCATTCATATACACCATTTAATAAACGAATTTCGACCTCATCAAGCTCGAGAAACTCTGAGGGTGATGATGGAAGTTCAAAAGAGACAAACGCTAGACACATGTGAAAGATTTCAAAAACATTTAGAAAAAGGTGTAGAAATTCTCCGTCATGCCCTTGCTAGTCTACCAGATCAACACGGCGATAGTAAATTATTAGCTAGGACAGAATCCTTTTTTAGATCTAAACCAGTAAAAAAACATATAGGAACTGTTTCTACCCATGATCAAATGATGTGTGAAATCGCTGATGGTCTTTGAGTCATTAAGTTAGTTTTCTGTGATCTCATCATAAGTATCAGTTTTTTTTTCAAAAATGTTAATTAGTAAGTTGTTACTAATCGTAAGCTATTATAGTTTATGTATTTTTGAGCATTATTTATCTAAATACCTATCCTCAATGTAAATACATATAACCGAACAGTTTTTTTTAATCAGTCTCAAAAGAAAATAAGTTTGGCATGTGTATCATTTTAAAATATTTCAATAAAATGAAATGAGACTTAACATAGATATAAATATATGTATAAATATCTATTTCCTAGCAATTAACCAACAACAATCTAAACTTTTATAAACTTTAAACAATTAGTTTTATATCTTAATTTTAAATATTTTAATTGGTTTTTGTCAAAACTTCCTAAATAAATAAATTATAATTCCCCATTTACTTATTAATATCATTAAATTTAACTATCAATATTATTCTTATAACGAATATTATTCATTTGTAGAAATTGAATTAATTTTAAGATAGATGCCAGTAAATTATAATAATAAATAGGTTCGATTAACAATGTTCACGTTTAATTTGTACATGTAGACATCCGATTTGTGAACATAACGGGTAAATGAGACAATTTGGAACGAAGGGCTGAAGCTCGCGCTTGGTTTCTTCCTCCTCTGGTTCTTCTTGATCATGCATGGGCGGTAACCAGTTATTACAATTAACATTACTTATTACAGTTACTGTAATAAGTAACATCTAATATGTCATATTTCTTTACTTTATTACAGTTCAATTAAATATTTGTTAAATGAGGCGACACCTTAAGTCTACAAAATTGATTGGTTATTATTATTATTAAGTTAAGTTTTTAAGTTTCTATTTGATCGAATTGGTTTCTATCCCCAATTTGATAGTTAATGAAATTCCCTATGATTTATTATGATCAAATAGGTTGCATTTCCAAAAGTGATTTACAAAAACTTTAGTTTTAGTTTTTATAGCCTTTTGGTGTCCCCTCATTTAACAAATATTTAATGTAACTAATAAAGTAACGAAAATGTAATAAGTGACGAAAAATTAACTTTATTACAGTAACTGTAATAAGTAATATATTACATTTTCCAATGTGACGGTAATTATAATTGTATTACTTTTCAAATAAAATAATAAATAACACGTTACATTTTTTGGGTAACTGCCCATGCATGTTCTTGATGTCTCTGCGTGCATTCATTTAATAAAGCGGCAGAAGCGGCTTCGCACACACACCTTCACATTAGCCATCGGACCATTGGCATTTGATTCACGAAATTCCTAATTTAGCAAGGTAATTATCAAAAAATATTATTGCCACCACATCTCATGAACTTTACTATTGATAAGGTCATTAGTAAGTTAAATGGGAAGAAGTTGGCAAGCCTTTTGTGCTCAATTGACAAATTTCTTTCAGTAACCTCTTTATAACCAATCATCTGGAATTTGATAAGCACAATAACGAGGAAATTTTCTTTATTTCGATTTCCCCACATCCCCACTTATTACATTTACATTAGTTCTTGAAGAATAGCCGATCAACTATTATTGTATTTTGGCCTATTATTTAAGTTTATTGGTATCAAGGTTGTTATTTGGAGATCATATCGATTTATTAAAACATTTTGTAAATGCTTATTTTATTATTTAAGTGATTATATATGTATGTATTAAGTATCAAATATGAAATATGTGACTTTTTGATAGTGTAACACCAAAATGGGAAAAACAGAAGAAGTGGTCCCTGCTCCTGAAGCCAAGACTCCAACTTCTATTGATCGAATGTACAGTATCTATGAAAAGCTGAATAGTTCATCAGACAAATCAGGGGTAATCAGAATTAAATACTTCTTATTTAAAAAATTAAATATCTATTTATTTTGAACTTAGTAAAGTACTGACGTATTTCCTTTTTGTAGCTGGATGAAGAGTACCGTGTGCTTTTGCTCGCAGTGAAAGGAGATGAGAAAGAGAAGCGTCTCGCGTCACAATTCATCACTCGCTTCATTGATGCTTTTCCAACTCTACATGACGAGGCCATCGATTCGCTTCTTGATCTCTGCGAGGACGATGATATATCCGTAATTTATTTATTAATTATTTTTTAATTTTAAAAGTAAGCTCGTTTAAAGTTAAAATGTAATCTCATATTCAGATAAGAAAACAAGCCGTCAAGGATCTTATCACTGTATGCAAAAAAGTTACGCAATTTGTTCCAAAAATCGCTGATGTCTTTGGACAGCTGATGCAAACTCAGGATCAAGCTGAACTTGCATCTGTTCAATCAAGTCTTTTCAGCCTTTTTCACATTGACGCTAAAGGCAATAAATCTTAAATTTTAACTTGTCATTTTGACTAATTTATGCCTATAAATATAAAATGTTTAATTAAAGAAAAACCATTGTCTTAGATATAAAATAAATTATATTTTTTATTAATTTACAGGAGCTCTTCTTGGATTATTCACCCAAATTGAGAAAGGAGATGAGCAAATAAAGGAGAGATGTCTAAAGTTCTTTAGTCTCAAGCTCAAAGACCTCGGGCCAGAAATTTTAACACCTGCTTATGAAAAATTGATTTTGCGAGAGATCAAAAAAGTTATATCTGTAAGTTTCCCATTTTTAATTTGACATTGACATTTTTATTGTATATAATAGCAATTGCTAATTAATATATTTGTCATTAAGGATGAAGAGAGACCGGACTTAAAGACAGCATTAGCTCTTATGGGCAATTTAAAAATTGCAAAAACTTTGGCTGGACAGCAAGCCATTGTTGACATCATCAGAGAGCAAATTGAGGCCCAATCCGAATTTGACGGTACAAACGTAAAACAAATTCGACGCATTCACACTCTGACTAAGAAATCATTGCCTTATTTTTCGGTAATTCTTTTAAACCATTGAAAATGATTATTTTGTATCTTATAAGTATTGTTGGTAAACATGAATAAAATCATATTATTATTATATTTTTATAAATTACCTAATTGTCTTTTTAGTCACAAATTAGCTCGACGCCACTTTGTGTCTACTACTGCCTCAACGTTTTGCCAAAAATTGAAGACATTCTCTTAATCGAGAACGGAGGCGAAAACTTTTACTTGGAAATGCTTCGAATGGCTGCTGAAGTCACTTCAAATGCCCATTCTTTTGATCAAGCAGTTGCAAGGCAATGTTTGGAAATCGTTCATGCTCGTCTCCTCGTAATTTAAATTCATTCTATATTTATCATTATTCTACAAGCACATTCAGTTTAATCATTTTGTTATCAAACAATTTAAATTAACGATACGGTCATGTGTCATGAATGATTTTTCATCTTGAGATCAATATAAATAGTACAATTTTTAAAAAAATCTTTCATTTGTATAGAAATTGATGCCATTGCCACCTGAAGAAGAAGACCCTGACGCAAAATTCGAGTTCAGTCCAGTCGAATGTCTTCTCTATGTTTATTATAAAATCGGAAAGGAACAATCTGATTTCATCACTGAGGATTCCGAAAGAATGAAGGATTTTCGGCAACGTCTCCAGTATTTTTCTCGAGCTACGAGGGCTTATATGAACAAGATCGGAGAGGATCTCAAGACTCAGAGCAAAAATGATTATAAAGGAGAAGATAATCGTCTGAAGGTCACAAATTCCTCCATTAATGATCCCGTACGACAGATACCTATTAGAAAGCCTCTTTCCTTTATCATAAAATAATATCATTTCCTGAATTAGCCTTGTTTAGTGTTTTATCGTTGGAAATATAAAATAATTAGTGAGATTCCTATGGATTTTAATTAAACCTTTAAAAATTTTTTTTATAGATTACTGCACTCCGAATGACAGCAAATATTAACCAGATTGTGCGAGATTTGTTCCGAACGCCGCCAATTTTCAAGAGCCCCATCGGGTTTTCATGGCGGCCGATTAAAGAAAAAAAGGCAGTAGCGACGTCTCCAGCAGATAAAGGTCAAAAGAGACGAGCTGAGAGCAACGGAGAGCCGTCGGCATCTGGTGCGAAAGTGCCTCGAACTCAAGGATCTGAAAGAGTTCTTTACCAACCCCCAAGTGGAAAGTTTTCTAGCCGAGCTGGAAATTTCAGTAATTTAATTTTTTTAAGGTCCCTTTTACTTCCCTTTGCTTTTTTAAACATATTGAATTCAATATTTCAATTAATTTTAATTTTCGCCCTTTAAATAAATACATTATTTATTTCAAATTCAATATTCCAATTAATTTTCATTTTCAACCTTTAAATAAATACATTTTTTTTATTTCAAATTCAATATTCTAATTAATTTTCATTTAATCTTAGCACCTTCGGGATCCGGCTTTCGCGGTGGTGGGCGTGGACGAGGACGTGGCTCGCTCCGGGGAGGTTTCCGTCCCGGTGGACATCGTGGAACAAATTTTCGTCCGCGTTTTTAACTGATATATTTCATTTATTTTTCTATTTTACTCATTGCATCACACATTATACTTCTTTTTATGTGTATTTTTCGCAATTAACTAATCAAGGCATTTTGCGTTGTTATTTATCTTCTCCATTATATGAACTAAGTACAATTGAGCGATTATGAATGTATTTTTTATGATTCATGATGAGTGAGGAGAAGTATGAGTTTAGTGAATAACGCGAAATGTGTTGTTAAAATTTTTAAAAGATTGTTATTATTTTAAATTGTAATGAATGAATTTTTATTTAGTTAATTAATCGCTTATTCATTTAACTTATAACCTATAAACATTTAGTTTATGGATGGTTATCTTATTTCACAACGAAAGATTAGATTTTTAGGATTTCTAAATTAGTAGGTATGACATGTTTTCTTCGAGTAGTTATTATTTAAATACATATAGTAGTTTGATGTAAATATTAATTGGGCATTAACACCATAGTGTAATCAAGTCTTCTTTTATTGAGTGAGATTCTCTTTAATGGGAAGATTTTCTATGCTGGATTTAGTGGATTTATTTTAATATTAATGTCCAAATAAATTATTTAATTGTACTTGGAATACTTTAATTACTTGATTGATCGGGAAATTGTAAATAAATTGGTATTTAGTTAATTTATCTAATTAAATGTTTTATTACTACATTGACTATTAATTCCCTCAAACTTAGAATTCGGAGTCTTCTCGTTTTGTCAATGATCAATAGAATTCTAAATTGGATTGTAATTAGAATAGGTATACTTATATAACTAGATTAATAACTTATATGTGTGTTTATACAGGAATTTTTTCATTTGGTTGACTAGAAAATTTTTGTATTTAAATTACTTACATAAACACTATATCTCTATAAAACGGATCTTATTTACATGCTTAAATAATGATTCATCCTTGTAAGTTTAAAACTTATTAGTCCCTAATTAAAAAAGTACTTATGCAAGAATGAAAGACCATTTACACCTTTACGACTTTAAATTGTGTGTACTCTTGATTTTTGTTCTAAAAAGTTGAATAAATGAAGAGTCGTAGTTGAGTTGGCACTCACTCGGTTTTCTTATTCTTCCCCACGTTTCGTTCTTTCATAGCATGGAAGGAGGTTTGAGTGAATTGAAGGAATCGTCTGCTCAGTCTTGTTCATAGGTGAGTTGAGGAGCATCGTGGGAAGAACTTGGCGAAGCGTAAAGGAAGGAGATGAAATTAGTGAAGGGATCTCCTCCACCTCATGCGGTTTCTCCTCTCTCTGCCACTCCAATTTACTTCTTTGAGGGAAACTCATTTGACCAACTCTTCAAATCATTTCACATCCGGTGAAGACTCGGAACGTCCTCGCCAACCAACGACGCACTTGAACCTTACATACTCTCCTCTTACGCCAGACTCCTTTGGAGGTAAACAGAAGGATTAAGGGGGAGTCTCCAAAGTCCAAACGCGATCCTGGCGAGTCAAACTCTAATGTAAACAACATTCCCTCTTATTATTTAGGATCTGAACCAAATGCTTTCTTACTTTTATACTCACTAACAAATCTATATAGGAAAGTTATTAGCGTGTGTACTTGGGTGTATAAAGTCCCTTCACAAGGAGCCATGTAAATAATGAGAATAATGCTGAGACATGTTTTCTTTCTTGCCTTTCTTTTCAATAATTTCAATTCTACACAAAGATCTTTTATTAAATGAACCTTAACTCTGGTTGTGAATGGAGTTGGAATGTTCCAATTAGAATGACCAAATAAAACCTTTTAAATGCCTTTTAAACACATGTATGAGCTATTTAACTCCAAGTGGCTTTGTGAGGAGTTTCTTAAGATATACTATAGGAGACTTTATACTCCATGTACTTACTATACCTTCGTATTGTGTATTATAATGTAGTTATAGTCTTGTAAGAATAATCTGAAGGAAGCCAAGTTTGTGCATTTTAAAGGGCTTCGAATGAACTGGCTTTATTTGCCCGAATGTATCATTATGAATTGGGTGCGTTTGAGAGATGCCTTGAAATCTTGTTTCGTGGGGAGGAGAAACGAATAAAGGAAACGGAACAATGGAGGCGTCTCCCCTTCAACGGACGGTCACGCGAACGGTCACACGACAAGAGAACCATCCACGGTCTTACATCCTCAAAAACAAGGGGAAATCGGACAAAATCTCGATTTATCTAAATTTCCAAAATGTCAATTTTCAGTTTTGGAATTTTGAAATATTAACTATTCAAATTATATGAGATAAAGAATTGGCGACGATGTCCAATTTTTTTCAAATACAAAAACAGATATATTATAACTTTTGCCAAGAGTCTTTAATAAGGATTCCTTATTTACATATTGTTAAGTGAAACATTGTTAATTTCTTTAACGATGTTGATTTTTCCTTCAAGAGTACTTGACAAAGAGGGGATTGCGATTGCGACTTCCCAAGAGTTAAGTTCGATACAGTTCGATATTCAACAAATACGTGAAAACCAATATTTGATCAATCTTTTAATATAAAATATATTATTTTATTAAAATGGTATGTATATTTATATAAACGTTTCTTAACTCTAAGTATTAATGTAAAGTATATTTAATACTTCAAATAATAAGTATTCTCATTAAATAAGTAGGTTTGAATTGTTATTTGAATTACCAATATATTTATATTGTAGGAAACTTTTAAAATGTTTTTAGTGTTTTTTAAAATATCTGGATTATTAAAAATGAAACGAAATTAGAGAGCATTGAATGTAAATTGAATGTGTAAGTAAAAGGCTATTAAATGTGCTACACGTTGATGAGTTGAACTCAAGTGTTTTTTAGGAGAGTTTGAAGATGAGGCTGATTAAAAAAGGCATTAATTGGATGTTTTGAGAGGAAGGTTCTGTTCTAGGTAGAAGAGTGAGTTGAGATTACGAGTGAGTAACGACGGTTTTACATTTATATGAGCCGATATAAAGATATTGATCATAAAAATATTGAGTGGCTCCGAGAGGATTCAATTGGAAGAACATACAACATTACATGCACATACATATATACGGGTTCTCCGACCAATCCTACTTCTCTAATAGTGAGGTCTAAGGGAACCCGTGGTGTGGTAGTGAATCTACGGGTAGGTACAGTTAAAAGCCCCTTGGACGATCCCAACTTGAGGACTCCAAGGGGCCGTCGGGCCAATAAAAACGTATGTTGGCCTCTCTTATCATTCCGATATACATATGATTCTCCTATCTAATATACTTTTACATCACTTTCATTCAGCCGATTCAGCCCTCACATTGAACTCGAGGGTGTAAAAAAAGTCTCCTACTTTTACTTTTTCTACACTATGATTAATTATTGAAACTTCCGTATGAGGAAAATATTATAAAATCACGATGTAAGCATGCATTATATTCTCAAAGAACCTATGGTATATTTTAATATATATTAAAAAATATTCTTAAGCTATTCTTAACTTTTAAACAAACGAGTATAGAATACTAATTTAAAATTCGTATATTTTAAGCAAATATATTTTTGTGTGATTATTGTCAGAAGAGTCAGGACTTGTGAGCGTCCATAATAAAGCATCAGCATTACGAATAGACGCGTGCATTATGGAATATGAATTATGTATACCTATATGCTATATACCTATATGAATTGTCCGGATAGTTGAGGTAGTTGAGTATTATTGTATTGATTCATTTTCTAAATGGGAATAGATGTAAAAAAGGGTGGTGGCATGGCGGAGTGCGGAATGGGCGAATGGGGATAATTGGAGGGAACTTGGTTGGAATCGGTGGGCATTTGATCGGATTGTTAAGGGGAACCCGGGCTCATTCCAGCGGCTGTAATGAGGGCCGGGAAGTAGCATATGGCAATTCCCTCACTCTCCATGAATGCATGTATCCCGAGTCTCATTTGTGGGTTTGCTGTCGAGGTGAGGAGTCGAGAGGTCGACCGTTATGGCGTCAACTCAGCTCTCCAATTCCTCTACGTCCAAGAACAACATTTTGAAGCCCAAGCGACTCAACGATGGCGGAACCGTGGGCGAGCCGAGTCACAAGGAAGAGAAAAAGGACCTGTGGAAGAAAGGACCCAACACCATGGCTCGCCGAAATGCTCGAGAGAGGAACCGAGTCAAGCAGGTCTGTAAGGGATCGTCCACTTCACCCCATTCAATTCCTCTGGGTTTTTAAAGTCTTTTCTTCGAGGCTCCTCTTCATTACTCCTTGAGGGTTCCTTGAATAATGCCTCTCGTCCCTTTCCCTCATTTTGTTTCTAAATCTTTGTATGGGAAAGGTGAGTGCGGGGTTGATGTATCCCCACTCGTCTTGAATGGCTCCTTGGGCTTCTCCACTTTAGAATGAATGGAGGGCCTCGTAATTGAAAAATGAAACTTGAAATCCTCCTTTATGTCTCACACACTCCGATTTTATTCTCTTCATCCCATGTTCATTGAGCTTCCCCCGACTCGGGCATTTTTCCACTTCTTTCCATTCCTATTCAGTCCTGGCGTAACTCTTATTCAAACTCTTTGATTGACGACTCTTAGGTGAACCAAGGGTTTGTTACTCTCAAGCAGCACATTCCTGAAACGTACAAAATGAAGAAAATGTCCAAAGTGGACACTCTGCGTTGTGCGCTGGACTATATACGAAGTCTTGAGACCGTGCTGGAGATTTCCTACAGCGACGACCCCACACTTGGCCCAACTTTCCTCCAATCCTCTTCCTTTGAGGACGACGAGAGCTTCGGGTATAATTCCGTCCACGAGATCGACTCCCTACATAATATGTGTGACGAGGAAGAAGGGGAGGATTTCACTCTACAAGACCCACTCAGGAAGGGGGAGACTTTTAAAGGACGTGAAGAGGACCAACAAAGGTTTCCCGGTCAACATTCAAAACCCCTCGTTCGATTCCCACTCAAAATGGACATGAACCAAGAGAATCGCCAACAAATACAAATTATTGACATGGGAACCATTTAACTCTTTTATGGTCTATTTATTGTCGGTTTCAGTATGATTCAGAGTCTGAAAAGTTAAAATGTAAATACATATAGTAGGGTATATTAACTCTTTGAAATTAGGTAATACATATGTACTATTTGTATTATCTGGTGCAAGGTAACATTACAAAATGTAGGTATACTTATAAGTATACATACGTTAAAAGTAGGTATCATATGTAATACTATATATTGAATATAATAACCTATAAAATTCTTTATTTGGTAACTAACTAGTTAATTATTTATTTTGTAATATTTTCTCTAAATGTTTGTATTATATTCAATAAGCTATATACGGAATTATTCTACTTAAAATGCCTTAAAGTTTTACTATCATATTTTAACACTTAAGGATGTTTTTGCTTAACATTTATGCCGGTTTTTCTAGTCTTCAATGCTATGTGAGTATTAAATATACATATATTCTAATTAATATATTTTAAAATTACATTATTAAAGCACTCCAAATTTTGTATTTAACCCCCAGTAAAAATTTCTATTCAACAATTATTATTACTTTTATTATATATTACAATTTGATATTTATTCTATTTTCATCTTGAATTTTTAAATGATGTTAATATACATACGGTATAACTAATAAAAAATAAATTGGAATTACACTAAAAAAAACTTATGCAACTAAATTTCATAGATAGTAATTAATAATTGTAGTTGCACAGGACTAGTTGTTAATTTAAATCGTTAATGTCATCATGAGATGAAGAAGCAATATGAGATGCTGGGTATATTGAATCACACCATTTTCAAATATATATTAATGCTTACCGTTAGTTTTAAGCATTAGATTAATAGACATCTAATAATAGATTTAACAGAATAAGTTACTTGTGTAAGTTACTTGTGTATGTACACATATGCATTGTTGGTCCTGAGCATATTTCAATATTAGCATGTCCATGACCCATGATTCCAGTATATTACGCACATGTTGTAATCGTCGGTGGTAGTGTACGCTACCTGTACTGCATAACATTATATGATTAAGAAAGGAAGTGAGGGGAAGAAGAGAATAAAAGAGATAGGAAGCTTCATTTTTAAAATACAATACTTCATTGCACCAACTTCCTCAAAAATGGGTTTAAAGGGTCAGTGTCCAAATTCCATTCCGGAAAATGAAAGGCAATAATGAAAGGAAAAGTGGTGAGACACAAACTCGAAATTTATATAACATTAGGTATGTATTCTAAGCATGTATACTATTTATTACATAGGTTTACACAATTCTCCAAACGTCCCCTACACTCATTTGTCCTTATGATTCGAAAGCACGGAAGTTTAATTTGGCGCGAAGAACTGGAGCATCTGTCTCTCTTTTATTTCCCCAGGACCCAATGTAAGTTTCATTAGAGGAACAAATATTTATTACGTGCATCAAATCTAATATGAGAAAAAGCATTCCTTCCGAGTCAGAATTCCTATTCAATACATACAAAAGAGACACATATACATACACATTGTATAGTATTATAGAATTCTTAATTGTAAATAAATTGTACGAGTCAATGTGAAGAGGTGATTTTAAATTTATGGAAGATTATAAAGACAATGCAGAACAAACACCATTTATATAATGTATAAAGGAATAATAGTTAAGACGATATTGATATTTTGTGTATATGGGAATTAGAATCATATATATGAGTATTTATGTATTAATTATATTATATAATTCTTACTTTACGTGAGAACGTGAGGCACCCCAAGTGATTTAACAACTTTCTACCGGATATTCATGCAATCAGGAACTGAACTATTGATAAAACCATGTTCCAATCACATATATACTTCAATGCTATTTAATTCAAACCAACTTTTCTATGTATTTAATCCCGGAGTCTATCTTAGTCATACCAGCATGAGCGAATTGCATATTGCATACCTTCAATACATCCTACCTATCTATCTACCTATTTAATTATGTCCATATTAAACTTTCGATTTCTCTTTACTACATTAAATTAAAAAAGAATAAATAAAAATTTGGTATAATACATGGTTCAATATATTTCGATAATTGGCAATAAAGGGTCAAATCATATTTCTAAAACTTTAATCATCAGTTATATATTATCCCTTGACTCGAATACATTCTTTACATCTTCTTTTGATATCTCTAATACCCTTTTTAAAAAGGCATTGTCCTTAGAGTCAAAGAAGGCTTTCTCTGCTGCTTTGACTTCTTCACTCTTTATTGCCAACTATTGAACCATGTATTATATATGATCGCCTATTAATATAAGATACAATATAATGGTACATATTTTAGGTATGCAACATAATTTCATATGATATTAGTCCCTTTCTTATCAATTTCACTTTTGTCCCCTCTCTTCCCAGTTGATTCCTCAAAAGCTCCTTGAATTCAGTTAGAAAATGGAAATGTAAAGAGGAAATGACATGGCGTCATGTTAATTGAATATTTTTCATTATCAACTTTCCCCTTCTAGAGTCCAGTACTATTCATTCATACATAATGTTATGCATTCAATAAGACTTGACTTATGCTAAACACATTGTAAGTAATATTTATTTATCCCAAGGGTCTGCCTAGGAATGCCTTGTAAATGTTTAAATAGTAATTTTATGTAGTAGGTAGGTAAAAGATGTATAAAAGTGTTAATATTTAGAGAGTAACAGTACATTTATAATACTTTTCACCCCATCGACCTTTTTCTTGAAGGTCAATTAAATTTGTAAAGAATATATAATTGAATTTTAACACCCTCGTTCTTCCTTTTTATAAAGAATTTATGAGTTTTAATAACAAGGAAATAAATTTATAATAATTTTCATTGCCCCTCAATAGCATTTCCATAAAAATGAATCACCGTTACGAGAAGTCCCTTCGGGATCCCTGATCATTATCTCAGACAAAAAACATCCCTGGCGTCTTTGCACCCTCTCAGAGTAGACAATCCATAGGAGATGTGATAATAAAGAAGAGAGCAAGATTTATTCATTCAATCCACACGACTCATCCACATATTTATACTTTACATACAAAGTATAACGTCAACAAACGCATATTACTACATAAATATAAATACCTGGACTAACATATCAGATTACCAATAAGTTATACCTATATTATACGAATCCATATTATCATTAAACGAAAGGCATTAAATACAAACTATGCATACACACAGAAAAAATCTTAGTTTTCAGGGCACTTCGAACAAACGATAAGTATTTAGAAAGAAAAATAAATATAATATTTTGTGAGTTGGCCTTCTTCTCGCTTCACCCGGCTGGACATTGACTGAATGTGAGTGAGCTGTTTTTAACAGAATAATTCTTGATAGAGTTTTTACTCTAAAAGTAAACTTCTAAAAAGTATAACACTGCTTTAATATGCATATATATAGCTGTACCTACAACATGAGATAACCTGGATAGCCCACCATTATTTATTTAAATACTTCACACATTTTTTTATTTTCCTCCGTCTCGTGTCTCTCCTTTTCCTTAAAGCTTTAAAACTTGAATATGGACCAGACACGTGTTTTACTCTCTTCTATTTTTATATCTTATTCTTCATATTTAATGCACTTTGGTAAATAAAAATGCAGCTTGATTTCTAGCTGTAATGTAAAATAATAGTGAACAAGACAATGAAAGTGAATAGGAATGATCCAACGGTAATAAAAGAGTCCTGTCATTTTCATCTCATACCTCTGTAAATAAGTATGAAACTAGGAAAGTCCTTGACCCACTCATTTTTTGACTCATTTCGTCCATCTGGTCATTCATATTCATCAAATCATTGTTGATGAGAGCGATGTGCGAAGAAGGGAAGGAGAATGGATTTGAATGCGAGACCGCACGCGTCTGGCAGCCGCCAAGTCCCCGAAGGGAACTTCAAGGAGTCACAACTCATTATCACTCGGACAAGGAAAAAAATGGTCTGCCTTGAGCCTGAAGCCAATTCACATATATCATCATGTTGAAAATGAGCGCTAACTATCCGCTTGTTTCTCTCATCTTCTAACGGAGAATCCACAGTTAGTCTTTAGAGTATTTCTCTATTGAATATAGGATATGATACAGATAGTTCCTTAAGTCCCTCTGAAGACTCTGAATGACCATCGATGTCCCTCTCTTCTTTCCGCTATTGTTCCATTCATCTCCGAGTGACTCTTTTTTCTCCCTTGTCTTCTGTCTGTAACTCGAGGAGAGGCAGACCTTCCTTAATGCATTTCAACTCGTCCGAGAAAACTTGTTTCTGTTCAATTATGTTTGTAAATCTCTTGGTTTCCTTAAATCTTTTGTTTTCTCCGCCCACCCTAACGAAACGCGATCCTCTGCTACTGTTTAAAACTCTCTTTCAAAACAATTCTTGAGTTTTAATTTCCCTCTCAGGTTTTACTCTATAATCCCTTCAGGGGCAAATACTTTTACCGGCTGAATTTCAGTTTACCAGCACACTTTCCTGAGTATAATAGGATTTTACATGTAAAACCAAATCCAAACCTAACCTAGCGGAATAGAGTAGAACTAGTAATACATGGAAAAGTCCTATACTGAAATTTTCCAAGTCTCCGTGCTGGTAAACTGAAATTGAGCCCTTTTACCTTATACCTACTACTTATATGCTGCATATTTACCTATTATTTGGACTTACATATTAGATCTTATGTATGTTATTTCTTTCAACTATGCTAACTTACTTATGTAACTAAATACATATTTTACTTATATTATTAATATTTAAGTCAAATATATTAGTAAATGTAACGGTAGAATTCTTAGTAACCTTACGTACCTCTAATATTTTGTCAATGTATAATATAATATATTTTTAATGTCTGTACAAGATAGAATATTTGTATTCGTAGTGGAAGTTCCATAAAGTACGAAAAATGTTATTATGTACATTTTTTACAATTGAATTGAAAGAAAGGAAATTGGATGAATCGAGAGCTTGCGCCTCTTCTTATGATAATAAAATCGAATTGAGCAACCTCTTTCACTTTCTTTTTTTTCACATTATTCCGCCTTCTAATTCAAATTCTTACAACGTGAGCGTGTATATATATATACCTAGGTATATATGATTATGTATGTATGGACATGTGTGAGAAAAGGTCATAAATATATTATTCAATTCCGCTAAGTGGATATTAAGAAAACCGGATAGTTTGCCGTTCCAGACCTGAACAAACCTTTGCCATTTCAATATTTGAATTGTTGATGGAAAGCAGGCGGAGGATCATAAATGGTTAAAAAAGGTCCGACCCTTCCTTTGACCCAAAGGTAAGTAAATTGTATGATTTCAACCTCCCGTCCCTCACTCGCAGGGACTTGAGCCTTAAAGGAGTCTCGGGCATTGTGTGGCGCTCGTAATTAGAATAAGGTAATTTCAAGTTTTCAAGTGCGCTGAGCTCCCAAATGTGCTTATTAAATAGTATGCAAATGCCCAATTTTTAAAATATCATTCTAAATGCAAAAAGGCATGAAGGTGATGGTTTTCCTCATTTCAATTCCCCTGACTCACTCATTTCGATCGCCTCTTGGAAGGTTTTCTTTGTTGAACACGGTCTCGGCTGATTGGGTTTATAATGAAAAGTTCATCAATCTTTTTGAGAAGGCCCAGACATTACGAAAAACGTAGTCATATAAAGTAAATTTTCTACAATAAAATATGATATCTTTTGCAATACAATATATTTACAACCAATACAATAAAAGCTTTAAATACGACACACGACTAGAAAAGTCTCAAATGTAACAAATCCAAAAGGTCCAAAAGTGTATTTTAATCTGCAGCTTGCTTCGAGAACGAAAACACATAGAAGGATCTTATCTTTGGAAGTTCGCCTTGGTGGTCAAATTGTCAATAGAATTCTATGTACAATTCTCATATTGAACATCGGTGTCTGGTGTGCAAAGAAGGGGAAAGAGATCCAAAGCGATTTGAAGTGAGTTAAGAAGGAAGGTTTAAAATATTTAATGCAAAATATAGCAATACCATATATGTTTCCTGAATAAGTATATACCACCAACAGTTACAATTAGACTTAAGTACTTTTATAACCATAGAAATGAAAACTGAAGGTACGTGAGTGACCCAGTTATATTATTTCTGAACAATGTGAAATCATTAGGAATCCACACACGCCGGAACTCATGCAGGATTCCCTATGGATGTTTTCTAAGGTCACTCGGAGGACAAAAAATAATGGCCATATGCTGTTTGAACAAGATGACCACAATGGGTGGACAGACTCGGAGGATATTCACCACTTGACATAAAAGGTGGGCTTCACCGACGAGAAATTGGGCCAAATTCCCTCATCTCCCACACACACACACTGACTCACTCACTCAATGGACACAAAAGAGACGTACTTATTATATTGAGGAAAGTATTTTTAAAATGTCCGTTTCATACATACTTTCCCTCTTTGGTTCCTCCAGCACCCACTTGAGAAAAGCACAATAGGTGGAACATGGTCTTGAACAAAGATTGAAAGAGAGAGTCGAACTCCATTCAATTCCACTACAAATTACACGGAGGAAAACGGAACCGCCGCTTCCACTTTTCTTCCCATTCTCTCAACCCGACTTGAAAATGGAACTCATGATTATGGATTCACTTTTAATAGCTCAGCACAATCCTCCCGCTTATTTCTTTCTTAACTTCTTCATACGGACATATCTTATTCTTTTGACCAAACATTGAACTACGTACATACTCATACAACATACGACGCTATACAAAGATATTCTAACGATAAGTAGTATAGGACTCATAAAATACATTATCAATATTTAAAATAGGTCTGCAGATTAGCATATTACATAAGCATATGCACAAATCTCAAAAGAAGATCCATGATCATATTTGAAAGTTCATCTTGGATCATTTTTATTTTATAAAAAATGTTTTCTGATCCGCAACATTTGTCAAGTTCAAGTCAAAAGGAACGAATAATCCGGTGAATTGAACCTTTTCCATCCAATTTAAACAATTATTCATTCATTGGCTGGAATCACAGAACACGTCAAGCCGTCAAGCCAAGCATCATTAAATTCCTCGCCTTCACTTTCCAATTTTTTGACAAAATTCCAAGAAAAGCTCTCTCACATTATCAATTCTTCACTAGTCTCTCACCTTTTATAAATGCCTCACACTCCGGCTTTTCACCAGTATTCTGAGAGAATGAGAAATTCTTTTCAAATTTTCATGCATTTGTCTAATCTGAATAGCAACTTAAGAAAACGTTACAAACGAACTGGAATCCAGCCAAATATGTTGTACAGAAGTGTTCCTTTTAATATCCTCTATTACTATTTTACATGGTGTTTTATGCTTATTTTTTTTTATTGAAAATCATCTTGGACTTTTACCTAAAAAAAGAATAAAAAGTAGACTTCTGTTGCATGTTTCTCGATAAATGAATGTAGTTGAGATAGAATGGCTGGATAAAATATGTCAAGAGTAAATGGATATGAAGAAGCGACGTTGAAGGTGATTGTCGGAGTAGCCGAGGGTTCGTTGAAATTACAATGTCTTGTCTCAGTCTCTCATCCAGACCCCTATATGAGTGATTCTAGTTTATAAATAAGGTAATTTCATCCCCATTTCCCTCTTATCTCCTTCATGTTTGGACGGAGGATGCGGATGGTAGAAATTGAAGGCGGAGGACCAGAGCTTTCCACTCAAAGTGCTCTGTGTTAAATGATGTGTGGGATTGGGAAGTCTCAACTTCTCGAAGCCACGGAAAGTTGGAGTCTCCGCAGTACGACAGGACACGTCGTATGTTCACCATGTAAGTGGGATATACGGGGGAGATGAATGGAATCATTGGAGCCTCCTGCTGCCCAAAGGCCATTTTGATAGACCTTCACGTACGTCTGGCTCGAGCCACCTCAACATTGTTACGGCATGAGGCCTGAATTCTCCTCCAGGGGATGAACCATATGGAAGCTCGGTGTCAAATTGAGCAGTAGGAGGTCGGCTTCATCCCCCACCCCTTTCTCTTACACACTCCCTCATCAACGTCAAAAATAGAGGTGTAATAGATGGATGCAGACCCAAAGAAACCGTCTCAACAAAGCGAGGATTATTTCTTATTTAGCTTTTTATTTTCAACAAGAGTTCGATCTTTCAGAGTACAGTTACAAATATATTTCACATATGCATTTTTTAACAATTCACATAGGCATTTATGTATAAAAAGGAGCTTTCCGTGTGAGAGTCAATATTATTTGATTTACATGTAAAAATACACCATGAGAGTTAAATAGCAGTTGCATACATGAAGAGGACAACATTAAAATTGCGCGTTTTGTATTTATTATTCTTAGGTATTATAATTAGTAGTAAGTATATAGCTTTTATATGAACCTGAATATCTGTAACAACAATTTGTTATAATCTCATCATTTCGTAGTATATAATATACATAAATATATACCTATAGTAAATAGTATATTTCAATTGTTTTAGTCTAAAGAGTAGTGCAATAAATAACTTTGAGTCAATTTTTAATATTCTTCGTCAATTTGTGTAGTCGTTTAAGGCGATAACATTTAAGATTTAATGGATGGCTTTTGATAGATATGCGTTTGAAGAGTTTACTCATGTGAAAAAATTAAATTTTAAGTTCATGAGTTGGTTGAGACAATTACGACTCGTAAATACTCTTTGATTTGCCTTCAGGTTCCTTTTTTCATGATTGATCTTTTTACCCATTTCTTTGATAGTACTCAACAGTTACAAATATGTTTATTTGTTTCATCGTCAACCTTGGTCAAATTTTAACTTAAATGGAACAAATAACAAAATATTAAATGGAAATTTTAAATGGAAATTAAGCAATATTGTCGAACCTTGATTCTTAAAAATATTGTACAAAAATTACAAAAACAAAACAAACTACAATGCTAAAATATTTATAAATTAAAATGTTCAAAGATATGAATCGCTTCTGAGGAATGTTCATTTTAATATATAAGCTTTTTATACACACAAGTGTTCTCAACTCCTCTGCACTTTGAATGCTCTAACAAACTTGTTAGCAATTGGTTAAAAATGTATACTTCATTTTAGAAGTTAAAAAGTAAATGCAATTTGGATCGAAGACGTAAATCGGTATTGAGAGAATAAACTGCTTTGAAAAAGCCATTATTATATAATGTTTGTAATGTACCTTTATCATTGCATGTCGTTTTAACATTCTCAAAAGTGACTAGAACAATTCCCGCATTTCTATTAAATATTATATGTAGGTATAACATTTGTTACTATTCAATAATTCAAAGAACATACATAAATATAAATAAGAAAATAACGACATTATAATAAAATGACACTTTCTAAACAAATATTAAAAATACGAACATAAGTATTAAATATATGTAAAATGGCTAGAGTAGACAACCAAAAGATATACACCTTTTGTCCTCAACTAAAAAATTACACAAAGGAGTGAAATATACAAAGTATATAATATATCTTAAGAAACAAAATGTATTTATTAATTATTAATACACATCTTGAGTGAAATGGATTCAAGGCTATGAAATAATAAAATTATAAGAGGGACATTTCATAGGTAAACACATAAATTGTAGATGCTGGTACTCGAAGTAGTTTAAGTAGTAAAATTGTAAGATTTGACTTGAGATAGTGAATTAAGGGATCAAAAGGGGTTTACACTATCTTTAGTTCTTTACCAACAAGCATGAAAGGGGTATTCCTTCATTGTCAGTTCATCTAATAGTAATCTACAAGTGTAAGGTGAGTTACAGGTTAGTTTAAATGGTAGAGAGGTAATGAGTTTGGGAATCACAGCGATATAGAAGTTCAGACGTGGCAGGACAACAAGTCATCTGATATATAATCTAACGGACGTGAATATTTCTGAATTTTGAGTTATTTATATTGGAGGAGGTGATCTCTAGAAAGGCACCATATCCGACACAGCGATAAAAGTAGATGTGGACATGAGAGGGCTCAAGCCGTTCCTTCATACACACAGTGGTGGTTCAGGTGTCCTCGTAGACGGATCAATGTGTGCGAAGGGTCTTTTTCCTTCCCAATCCAAACCATTTTGAGAATTAAATGGGCGAGTGGGCTTAAGGAATCGGATCCGAGAGTGTATGGATGAGAAGGGCGAGTTTGGGCAGAGTGATCCATGGTGGAGCATGTCTGGATATTGAAGGGAGAGGTCCCTTTGAAGGGAGGATAATGGAAGGAGGACGGAGAAAGAAGGGGAATGAAAGAAGGGGAACATAAAGGCCTTTGGATCACCTCATGGGTACTTCCCAACAACCCTCCCTTAAACCCCTCTTTCACATGGGAAAAGAAGCAAAAAAACAGTTTGAATAAGGGGCAGGCCCCTTATTCAATCTCCCCTTCTATCTCAGTTGCCACACTCTCGTCCGACCTCACGGTTTTTCATTTCCTTATCATGTAGGAGCTATATAGAACTTCCAATTCATCTCATAACTTCCATTTATTTATGTTTGTGTGTCTGACGCGGTGGAAATTAAAACGAGACTTTTCCCCTGGATAAGGAAATGCGGAATTTGTACCTATGATTGCTGCCACCATGAGATGGCATCGAGGAGCTCCTCGTCTTCTGGACTCACTGGCTCGTAGTTCTCGTAGTCGTAAATGGGGTTCGAGTTGACGTAGGATCCTTCGGAGGCGTAGGACGGGGAGGAAGGATCCTCGCTGGACGACGGAGACAACTGATTATGACCCCCGGCAGCCTCGAGGAACTTCTGGGCTTGGGCCTGGAAGGAGCTGGACGAATGGGCCATGACATTCCCTTCAGGATCAAGGAGCCCTTGAAGGTTCTTGATGTAGTCCACGGCACACCGGAGCGTCTCGACCTTTGACATCTTCTTTGAGCGGTGGCCGAGAGGAATGTGCTGCTTCAGAGCCGCAAACCCGTTGTTTACCTGGATCATCAAAACAAACGTGTGAGACTCAGCTGGTGAACTCCTTCTTAAAGAGGAACCTCATGCATAAATCATGACGAGTTCCCAAGGCACGCGCAAAGAATTCTCATTCACTAAACCCTCCAAATTTAAAATTCCCTTTGTTGCACTCGGAACTCAAGATGAATTTGAAAATACTTTCACGAATCACGAAAAATTTCTATTCACTTTCAATCATTCTGATTTAAATCATCATCAAGGGATGTCAGATGATGAGTGTCTTTAATTCATATTTAAGTAAAAAGTCAAAAAATGAGAACAAGAACTAAAATGACATTTAAATATGAGAAATGTCATTTAAAAGAAGGAATCTCTCAAAAAAGAAGTTTACGACGTTTTATGACTTTAAACCTTGAAAATCTTTGTTGTATTGGGTTTATGAGACTGGAGTGATTACTTATATTGTTAATAAATGAGGTTAGATTTTACTTACTTGCTTCACTCTGTTCCTTTCTCTCGCGTTCCTTCGCTGAACGGTCGCTTGTTGCCCACCACGAGGCGGAATTCCCAAATGGGAGAAATTAATCTTCCGCTTGCACCTGGATCCAAAGATTTCGTTCTCGTCGCAAAAGTCCTTCTTGGAGGACGTTGGCGGGGACAAGGGCGACGCTGATTCTGATTTGATGGTGACGGGAGGAGAGGAAAGTCCCGGATTTCCCATTGTAGCAGCCATGATGAACATTCGGGAGGAGTTGGGACAGAAAAAATAAAATGAGCGGCCGTGGAGTCTCGACACTGACTGAGCCACCCTTCCTCCTTTCGGTACCTTTATAATGGAAAGAGGGTACGAGGAAGGTAGGGGAGTCCACGCGACTACCCAGATTACGCGTGCCCCTCTGGAATAATCCGCAGAGGAAAAAAAGGGACGACCCTTCATTACTTTTACTACTGAACCTCATAGGAATCCCCCAAGACCTTCCAACTCCCTCTGAAGCAAAAAACGGAGCTTCTTATTCCACCGCTCGCTTCCATCACGGCGGACTCTCCGGCCTCTTCGGCACGCGACACAAAGGCCCAATTTCCCCCTTTTCATACTCAAATTATTACACTTTTATGCAATTCTTCAATATTGCAAGATCTCGAGATGTATTTCTCATTTTTCAACATCCCATGCAAGAGATCATATAGGTTGGAGCAGATTTCATCGACCGGTTTGGCTCTCGTTCTCCAATTGACCAGCTCTTTACAACTTCTCTCGAAACAAGCTTCATTTTTCTATTATTGACCCTAGGATTTTTGGTCAGAATTAAAGTTTATGATTCTAACATGTAATAAATAGTACATACAAGTAAAGGTATAGATACTAGTTATATTCATGTGCAGCTAATAAAGTCGATTCAAATGTAATTAATATATAGTTGGAATATATTATATGACTCAAAAACACTATATAGGAAGTAGTGAAGTGAAATAAAACTTGAATCAAATAGGTGCTTATACAACATTGAACTTAAATGATATACATATCATACTAATATTTTTATCGTGGTAGTACGTATGCATATATCGTTATCCATATCGTTCACAAAACGTAAGTTTTTATCTGGCATTTTCATAAAAAAAATTAATATTTCTTCTCACTCTTCAGTGGATTTGAAGGAGATTTGAGAGCTTGTGTTGAGTTTCAATTGAAGCAAAAACTACTTTTTTGAAAACTTCCTCGCGACTTGTTTATTTCACTCATAATTCATATATACAATTTTGAAAAGTGCCAGGCGAGGTTAAGATTCTCTCCTTTCTTAACTTACCTTTTATTATTGCCTTTAACATATACTTATATACACATATATACGAGCACATAGAAAAGCTATATAGCCAAAAATCTCATTTTCGTTTAATAAACTTTTCGCTCAATTTAAGCTTATGGATTTTCCAAGCCTAAATAAAACATGTGAAACGCTTGAAATTTTAATCGATTGAATAAGAAAGAATTTTATGTCCATTAAAATGTCAATTTAAATATCTAACATTGCTTGATTTTTTCATCTACATAGCTATAGTAAATTAAATAATAAATTAATATTTTGAAATTGTGTAAATTGTATAATAAGTAACACAAGCTATACTGTTTTAAAATTCAGATAACAAAATGGCCCATTTTCATTAAAAACCTTAAGAAAATTTCATATTAATAAGAGGTGAAATAAGAAAATAAAATTGATGAGCTAAGAATAAAAAAGATTTATTGGTCAAATCATTATTTTTAAAGCCCTGTGAACCAAAGGACCAATCTCCCAATAACTCACCGGTATAATAATAATACTTCCTTGAATATACGTGTATAATATTATAATATACCAGTAGTTTCATATTTCAACTGAAGAAGCTTTTTCCAGACGGAGTATATAATTATAAATTATCAAGTCCCGTGATAACCCTCATGATGGCTACTAAAAGGGTCATAAAGGAATTACTGATTATTCTTAATTGAAGGACTTGTAAAAGCAAGTTTAATACATTAAGCTCAAATGAAGAGGCTTGTATGGGTTTGAAGCCATTGGTGTAGCTATGAATAAGGAAAGGTGGGATAAGTTCTTTGATGTTCGAAGGGTCAAGATCTCTTGAAAAGGGTTTGTGAAGCTCCTCCGGTTCATATAATGAATGCTTCCCAATTTCCTACACATTTTTTCAAGGGCGAGATTCATATGGGTCAGAAATCTCCTGAAGTTCAATACACAGCAGACAAATTATGGTTCTGAGAATATGAATGACTGGAGAGGTCCGTGTGTATCCCAAATGAAGGTATTTCTCTCTCACCAAAGGAGTTTTTCACAAACATGTTTATTCCCTTAGTCATTGAGATTGAGAAGTGACATCCGGACGGCGTCGCCAATCAACCCTTTAAGTCTCAACCATACACATCTCCATACTCACCTATGGATCGTAAATATGGAAAAGGGCTTATGATCAAGATGGCTGTGTGGAACAAGACGAGCGTATTTCACATTTGAACCAACGTGGTTCCTGAGATGAATGAAAATTTCCTTGTTTTCATTTTAACTGGAGGAAACTCGTCTGTTCGTGTAGAAAGGGTGAAATGACATGACAATGGCCTTGGTCAAGGGAACCCCGACGTCTCTTCGTCTCTCCTTCACCCATGTTCATTCTCACCCATTGTATTCGAAACTCATCTCGGACGACGTATGTATTATCATATGTCATCGATGTTCATAGATTAAAATCAATATGTTTATTCCACCGCTCCTGAGGAGACTCGGGGAAGTTTCAAAATCACCGACCCTTCACAGTTCCTCAATGACACTATTTTATCCGGCGTGGAATCTCTGATCAGGTCAAATTTCTCATTCTCCCGTCGTCTTATCTTGCTCATCAAGACAGCTCCTCTGGCTCCCCATGTTATGCATAGACAAAATATTCATTACAGTAGCTACCTCAACATTTCTTAGAAGATAATATCAGGTTTTTCATTATTCTAATTTTTATTCATAAATTCACAATGAAAATATTTCCATACATTATTTAATGTATTTATGTAGACATTTTGTTCCTCTACCTAAGTGTATTTAGAGATAAAGAAAAGGTTAGGATGCTCTAGCTACACTGGAGAAATAAAATAAAAAGGCAGAAATTGGAGGAAAAAATAGAAATGTGACATTTGAGGAAATAGAAGAATCCCGAAAAGTCAGATTGAAATATTAAGAAAAGCGGAGTGTGAGTGTGTGAATAGATAAGTTGACACTTTGAGATTAAAGTCAAAGTTTCCGTTAAAATCAAGCGTTGACTTCTTCATCCGCTCAATCCCCTTCAACTCAACTTTCTCACAACCGCCGACGCCTTCAATTTTACAACTCACAATAATTCATCATCTTCTTTCAATACCCTTCATTGGTGATCATAAGTTATTTCTCGGCATCAACTAAATGCTTAATAATATTCCAAAATAGTCAATTAATACATACATGATACATACCTTGTTTGTATACCTATACAATAATATTTATATTATACAATTATGTAATTATATTACAAATATTATTATACCTAGTACAACTAAGGTTAGTTAACGTTAGTATTAATTTATTTTATTTAGAAGAAAATAAATATCCTCACATTCCTATACATTCACAGATGTAGAAGATAGTTGAAGCTTAAAATTTGAAATATATACTTACTAGATGAATATAATGAAAAGGGTCAAGAAAAAATTTGAAGGAAGGAGTGAAATGAACATTTCTTTAAAATAACCTTCAGAATCTCTATTTCCACATTCTATAAATTTATTCCCCAATTGTCCCCATATAAGTATTTAGGGTTTGAAAAGTGAATGAGTGAAATTGAAGTGAGTAAAAGAGTAAAAGCCGAGATATTCGAGTCTGTAAGTTCAAGTATGAGGGGTCGAGCGAAATGGGATACTTTTCTTCCAGAAGGCAAAGAAGGTCTTTTTTTTACAAACCCTTCTCAATATAAGAATGCTAGAGAGTGAGAGTTAAAGAGAGAAAGGATAGAAAATGTAATTGAAAGTGTGAGAAATAATTCAATTCTAGTCCATCATAACTATAGATCAACAATATAAATAGGTACTTCTCGTATGAACATGAACTACAAATACATATACTTACTACATAAGTACCTAGGTACTTTACTTATAGCTAATATACCTTTATACACATTGATATACTTATCATGATTTTTGTGATATTTCATGTACGCCACTATACAAATTTGTACAAGAGTGAAGGCATTTTATTTCATAATGCGTTAATTGTATTATAAATATCTAGTAAAGGTCGAAGATACTCCTATAAAGAATGCAGAGGAATTTAAAGTACTTCATTCTTGGTTCATTCTAGAGGAACTTTACAGATATGCATTTGGCATATGTTATAAATTGGTACCTATATTACACTACACATAGTCGGTTTGTACTCACCTAATAGAATTTATAAAATATACACATGTGTATCATTGAATCATTGTGCATTTGATATTCAAGTATATGTATGAGGTACGTATGTATGTGTATATATAAATGTGTTATTTTGCCCTTCCCCCAATTGATTTTAATGAGTTCATTGAGATTTTGGTCCCTTGAAAGAAAGAAAAGGTACGAGTTAAATTTCTTTGCTTTCGTCTGACAGCTCCTTTAATCGCGTCCACATGATCCCGGGTGGATTATAGAAGATATAATGCGACGTATAATTTAATAGTTGGAAAAGAGGGTAGCCCTGGTATGACTGAGGTAACGAGGGATTCTCGACGCCTCGACCATTCAACCCCGACCCGAGGAATAAATAAAAGCTGATCTCCTTTCCTATTTAGAGCACCGGGGTTGGAGGGACGTGAAAGGAAATTGAATTAATATTTATGCGAGACATTCCTCAAAGGAGACAAAGCTGGGGAAGGGTGGCCACCCTGGCCTTTTTTCCCACCATCCTCAACGGACACTCCAAAGAGGAACTTGATTCTCAGGGGCCTTTTTTAAAAATGAGCCCTTTTCAACTAAGAAACCAAGAAGTGATCCTTGGCTCCATTACGAGACAACTGCCCGAGTCTTAATGGTCAAAAGGGATTTATTGCTCAGACCCTCAGATATGAATAACCTAAACAATGGTCATTTACACCTTAATGAGAAATTTAAACTCATTATTGAAAGGGTCATGGGCTTCAGTGTGAAAAATGGTCTCTTCATTTATGTAACAAATTACAAGTTTGCCTACTTGAGAAAATGGACAGCCTCATTATTTTAAAACAATTTAAAGATTTAAATTCTAAATTGTATTGAATACTATTTATATGGCATGTATTGCTATTAATCATTTTAAATTATACATATACATACAATATTGAGTTACATATATGTGTAATATTAATTGAAAGGTAGGGCTATGCCTTGGAGATGAAATTGCGGGCAAAACTGAGAGTTTGCAAAAGCCCTATGACCATAAATCGTAAATGCGAAGGAGAGAAGGGCGAAAATGAAAATTTACATGCATGTAATTAAAAATTAATCGTAGCTGAAGAAGAGGACGAGGATCAAGAAGAGGATCCTCCTCGTCAGTCTTGTGACATCCGACGAAGACGAGTCGATCTCGGTCGAAGAAGAGTCCATCCCTGACCAAGCCCAGCCCATCCACAACGATGGTGAGGTTTCGGACCCGGACGAATCTGACTACTCAAGATTCGTGCGTATCGAGGGGCCATGGGCTGAGCCATTATCGGGTCTTTACCAATACGGCTCGTATGATACTATTATTTTTCATTTGAATATTTAAAATCTATTCTTTTTGTATTATTTTATTGCATTATTGAATATGGGAGCGAGAAGGCTAACTTGGCGTAGATGTTTGTCCTCTCTAAGCAACTCATTATGAAAAGGTTTGAGTGAGGTGAGTAAGTGGATTTGAAGTCGAGGGTCGGGTCTCGACCTCGGAAAGGTTTCTAGGGAAATTAAGAGTATTTGAAGTGAAACTCGAATCTGAGGTCAAAGGAAACCGGAGTTAGAATCAACATAGAAAATAAGGTCTGTTATTTATCGATCAATCTGGGCTAGTGAAGTTGGAGTGTTTTTGCTCCTGAACATCCTCAACCTTCGAGTCTTCTCAAGATGCTACTGTGAGAAATAAATATTTCGGCCCTACCTCACAGGACGAAAAAAATGATATAGATGAGATCTCTTTGTTCGGAAAGACCCTTCCTATCTATTACAAATCACATCCTTCCTTCATTTATTATTTAACCCACAAATCATCCTGGCATGATGAGGAGGCCTAATGTGAGGAAGTGACTTGTTAGCCCACGTGCCCATAATTGCAAATACTCCACCAGGCAAAAGAGGAAGACAATGAGGTTTATAAGGGGTAATTGCTGAATCTCCTCAGCCCCATCCCAGTTAAATGAGAAGTCCAGAGGAGAAATAATAGGAAGTTTCCTCATTTACTTACTTAATAAATAGGAGAGGAAGTTGAGGACGCGTCTGGACCCCACACCTGCCTCCGATAATAAGTAGCTAATGCTCTTTCATAGAAAATAGGTAAATTTGACTAAATGTCGGCGGGTGAGAGGGATGACCGTTAGTCAAGGCGGCCCAAACAAATGAGTCTTAAATGTTGAGCCCCGACGCACACGCTTAATAACTTATTTCCATCCTTTGAAGAAGGGGATTGAATCAAAGCCTAAGCTCTTGCCGATGACACTTAGGAATAATCTATTGTGGGGTTGAGATAGGACGTTTCCACCTCCGCTCGACCTCCCTTTTTTCATCCCCAAAGACACGTAGAGGCTAAACAAAAAACGCCCCACACTGCCACACACTTCCACAATCACACGGACACGCATATTATTATTTTACGACAAACAAACATTTAATCATGTCATGAGACAGAATAGCTATGCGATATCATGCCCTACGCCAATGTTGTTCCTTGCTCCCTTAATCTTCAATCACTTCTCCTTTCGACTATTTAAACTCATCAATTGATCTTTTTTTATAGCTTCGAGGACGAGCCTGAAGATTCCAACGAGGAGACGAAGAGACGAAGTTTAAAGAATATTCAAGCGAAGACAAGGAAGATCTAGCCACGGTGGAGAAGTCTGAAATCGACAGCGACAGCGACGAATTCGACTTCTTCAAATGGCTGATGGACTAAAGCGCAATTTATAGAAATCTGCAGTTTTTTAAATTAAAACTATTATGTCCCTTTCTCATTCTCTTTCCCATTTTCCATATTAATTTTTTATATATTTAAATCCCTTCTACCCCAAACCTTTGATCCATTCGAATCCCATACCAAAAATAACTTCAGATTTCAATAGACTTTAGTCCATAGGCAAGAGGGCAATTCATTGGATTCAGAGCGACCCCTACTTCCCTACACGTCCCAGCCGTTTCTTTCCCTTTTCTCCCAACAGCCATGCAATTTAAGTTTAAATTTTTAATTAATTTTTTAAATTAACTTTTTTATTTCATACTATTATTATTTTTATTAACTTTTGTCACAACGGATATTTTTTAATAAACTGTTTTTTTAAGTAAATTTTTATTAATTATAAAGGGTCCAAATCCATTAAATCGGCCAATGAAATACTTACATAAAATTAACTATATTAATAAATAGCACAAAATTAATTAACTAAATCTTGAATTCTTTCATTTTTTATTTTTATAATTCTTTTATTCATTTATATTTATATAAAGGAGCATACATACATACTACTTACATTATTTAATTAAGAACCCTTTTATTGTATTTTATGATTCGATGGGATTCTATTCATAGTTTGATAGTGCGTGGTTTGAGCCGTTAAGATCAAACGAGGATATTTTCATGTAGAAATGTAGATTCATTTGGGCGAGTCAAAGACGCGTGCGGAGGTGCAGCTGTGTTGGAAAAATAGAAGGGATGAATGAGGTTACATGAAAATACACGGAGCTCAACCCTCTCGGATAGGAATCGAGGAAGATCCCACGTGCGAGTTCCTAAATCACTCCTCCTTTATCTCCCCTATTATCCTCGTCTCCCCTTGCCCCTCCTATCTCTCCCATCTGACAAAGAGATCCTCAAAACGGTGTGGATGAAGAGGAGAGACAGTTCGAGCTTCTTCTTCATAACCCTCACAAATCCCCCAACACTCATTTCGCATTAATCCTACCTCTGACCCAAAACTGTTCCATTGAAAAGATGAATAGATGTCTAGAAAGGATTTCCACTTTTACACGCATTTTCTCCCTCACTTTTTTGAGAAAACCCAAAGATTCCCATCACGCCTTCCAATGCTCCGAGACCCAAGTACCCAAGTTCATCTTCCATTATTCGACCCTGGCGTCAATTCTCAAATACAAAAAATACACAAATTTCAAAGGCAATTCTCGGACGTTCTTGGCCTACTGTAAAAGATATATTCTTCTACTGATAATAAGTAGGTATATTGTGAACATAGTGAGAGGAAATTAAAAGGTTCCAAAGAATATTATATGGAGTAGATTTATTATATGAAAAGAGCATATGTATTTTTATACACCAAGGGAGTAAAAAGGGTTGAGATTCAAAATTGCTAAATGGAAATTATAGCACAAAAACCTGGAGCCCATTCTCTCGTCAATGTCCGTAATTTGTTAAGTACATATTATAGAGAGAGAAAGGGCTGCGATGATGATATTATGAAAAGGATTGGTTTGGATGAGATGATAAAAAGTGAAGAATCTCCATTGTTTGCCTTGTTAGCTCCTTGAAGGGAGAAGATGAATTTTGGTTCAAAACCCTCTTTTACATTTACTTTACATTCTCTTTTAATTGGAGGGGTTTTGAGAGGAGTGAAATTTAAACTCATTTTCTTAACACCTTTTTCTTAGTACGAACCAAAAGGAGGAAGTTGGTGTTTGAGACGAGGCTTTGAGGAATCGAACCAATCTTGTCTTCTCACTCACCCGTGTAAATTCTATTGTGAAGAACTGGAGAAGTTTTATTAGAACCCTCGTCTTTGACTCATCTTTTTGTATCATCACTCTGGGAGCATTTGTCAAGAAAAAGTCAAAAAGAACGTCGTCGCCACTTTCACACATTTTCTCGCTCAACTCTGAGAATCGAGCTGGTACGACGTAGAAATTCTCCTGTATTTCATGTGTGTTTCCAGAAATTCCATATTTTCACGAGTCAAATCTTTTCCAGCTCATTTCTAATTCTCCGACTGACGCCATTCAATCCTTTTCATATGTACACGTATATAAATCGGTGAGCTTAAGTCTTTTAAGCAAAAGTCATTTGTTCAAATTTAATTATATCTTGCACCTAAAATGAAAAAATGGGCAAAATAAATTTAAGTTCATTTGTAGATATCCTCTTTACCGCGTCTTACGCTTCATTAAAATTTGGAATAAGGTACCTACTTCTGACAAGCCCTTTTAATTAAAAATATATAAAATGAACGTTGCATAAAACAGTTAAGAATTCATGCCATTTGTTCCATATAATGGAATTTGTCTAACCATTATTAAATTGTAAACTGAAGACGAAAGGAATAAGTTGACAATGTTAATACATATATAGGTAATGCAAATATGTTTACACGTATTTCATCATTAAGACTTGATCGACCTTATATCTTACTAATATTGTTATTAATGCTATCACATATGCACAAATGTTTGGACAAAAAACCTATTCTCAATATCGACAAGGATCTTTTACAGTTAGTGAACCTCTGTTGAGTGAAAGTCAAGAGGAGTCTTTGAAACAAAGGGCTCACCTCCCGTAGTCTTCTTTTTTATCTTGCATTCAGAGATAGAGATAAGTGAGATAACGGTTTGAGCCCAAATGAAGACCCATGCCATATTTATGTAAGGATCTATTTCCATCCAGATGCATGCCTACCAAACTTGGACATAAATTTCCCTTTTTGGGTACGGGAAACAGGGACGGGCCGGGATCGGGAAGGTTCATCCCGTCCCAATGAACAAATAAAATTCCCGTCCCGTTCCTTCCCAATCAGAAAAACCATAGCATACATTCCTTCCCGATCCATCTCGATAGCCTATTCTATTGCTTACCAAAACATCCTGACCAGTAAGTCCCGATCGGGAAGTAAAAAATATTTGTATTTTCTGTCCCTTCCCGTTCCGATAAACAAAATACTTTGCACTTCTCTTTCCGTCCAGTCCCGATCACAAATTTCCTTTCCGATCAGAAAATTCAATGCAACTTCCCGTCCCGTCCCGTCCCGATGAGGAAAGTCAAAGTGGCCACGCATCTTCCCGTTCTCGATTTCCCGATCGGATCCCAAACGCCCAAGTTTGATGCCTACGTACTTTTACACAATATAATGATTTGTTAGTATGAATAGGAAGGTTCATTTCAAACATACATAAGTTGTAGTCATATTCATTCTTATAGATTTTGACTGGCGTGATAGTAAAACTCTAAAATATTATAGAACGGGCGATTCATGAAGACTAAAATTTATGCTTTAAATCTCTTCCTATTACATACTTAATTTCAAATACAAATACGAATTGATGGTATCAATAAAACATTTTATTCAAAATAATCTATTTTCAATTGTATTTTTACAAAGTTATTCATACTTAGGTAGTTTCAATAAGGATATATGTATGTTAACATAAGTTGTGTTAGAAGTAAGAATTTAAAAGAAACTTGTATTAACAATGACCAGACATTCAGATTGTACAACTTGTATTGTTGGGAAGAATGCATAGAATTTTAGTATATTTGTTTGTACGTCTGAAAGGCGGTGAAACTAATAAATTGCTTCTTTAGAATTTGTTACCAAAGATGAAAAAGACAAAAAGAGTCGAGTGTTTTTAAGATTGTAAAAACGTCAACGAGGAATCGAGAGCTTCTTTTTAACAAATGAGGAAGATCGGTGAACGGAGACGTAGTTCTTTCCTTCCTTTCACTAATTGAATGGGATCTTCTTTGGTGACAAGGGCCTCGCCTTGTTCCTCCTGGAAAAGAAAGAGTAATGTGGGGCAATTCATTTGTCCTGATTAAAAGGTTCTGGAAGGGCGAGATTTGCGGGTGGGGAGTGTGTCGTGAAAGGTTAAGTGGTGTTTGATGGTTTATGGGTTACTTACAGGGCTGGGCTCGTGCAGGTGGAAGAAGAATCCGGAAAGGAAAGGTGTTTCGCATTTCCTCTCAAATGACGGAGAGCACGAGTGTCTCGGACCAACTGCCTCATCTTCATTCACTAATTCTCCATGTGCAAAGACTTCCTAAAATGCCCATTCAACCTCATTCCTAAACAACAATCCTCCCTTGAAAACTCACTTTCTTTCAATACTACAAAGTTGACAAGGTGGAACTTTAAACTCCTTCTTCTCTTTTTCTCCAAACACCTTTAACTTTTGAATACATATTACAAAGATAGATACTAATGCCATCCTTAATAGTCTTCAAGTGCAATTTTTGTACAATATGAATGTACATAACCATATTACAAGAAATTTTTATCTTTAGTTACGAAGTTAAAATAGTTAATTTTAAAATGTTAAAGTGATTTGTGATTGATAATTTAATATATTTTAAGTATAATTATCGTAATATTCATTTAATAATTAATTTTGTTATTTACTAAAGCTAAAATTTCAAGATGTATTAGGATTTTATAATATAGGTTGAATAACGAGACAATATTTATTATTTTAAAAATTTTGAGTGATTGAAGACAAAGGAATAGTTGAATTGTATAAAGTATGTGGATAGACGAGAATTCTCCTCACGTAGAGAAACAAGATGCATTATGTTCCTTTCTCAATGCGACTAAATAGCAGGGATGAGATGGAGACCCTTGTAGTACCCAACAAGAATAATTAATATTGTATTAAACTTCCATCATGTCCTTCGCCACCTTAAACCCTTTTTTGCGTCTCTTGAGTCCTTATTACCCGTAAATCATCTCGCTCGTCCTGTTTTCCTTTGATGCAACCGTTGGAATGGAAGTTAATTGACAATTTATGTTTCTTCAAAACAAAAGCCAAGTTGAATACTTCGAAAGGAAAAAAATCATTCATATTATTTTATTTTTAACATATAACATGTTGTGTATGTACCTACTATATGTATATATTGAGAATACCTTAATAAATATGTATATATACTCATATTCAAATAATAGAAGATGCAAATATACCTAGACACATTACCACACCACGTACACCAATTGAGCTTTTGTAAAAAGATTTATAAAATTTAGTCATGCATTAATTGTTACTGTTAGGAAATTAAAGATCCAGTCCTTTATTGGAATCCTATGAATTGTCACGGGCTGCATTACGGGGAAATGACATTTTTAACATAGCGAATGAATGCACAAAAAATATAAATTTTGTTGATATAGGTAAATATTTTGTACGTCTAATAGTTTTATGCCTAGGTATGTTTGTTTTTTGCTATAAAAGATTTGGATTCAATTTACTAAAGTAATAAATTATTATTACACACCTCGTTATACGGATTTAATAATTATAAACATTTGATTCGTTCTTAAAAAATTATCATTTGTACAACTCATTGTTGAATGAATTAAAATTAAACATTTAAAAGATATTAATTATTTAAGAGATAAGTATATAGTAGTGTTTATTAATATTGATAAAAAAATGTCAATCAACCAGTAATCAGCAAAGGTATTTGTTTTTAAATTCAAATAAAATAAATTAAAGTTTAAAAACTTGTTTCATCCAATGGTTATTATGGCACGACGGTGGGCTTATTGAGAAATGGAAGTACATTTTCATTGAACCATTTGTCCGTGAATTGCAAATGATCTCCTTCCGATGAGAGCAAATGAAGTTTCCCACCTTCATCAAGAGCCTTAAGCCCAATCCAGTCCTAAAAATTAAGAATTTTTCAAATTTTTCAAATTAAAATCAAATATAAAAGAAATAGAAGAAAAGTAACATTAAAACCGAAAGATGACAATTTTAAACTATGATCTCACTTCTTTGTAAAGGTCTGTGTCTCTCATGGGAACAATTATTTTATCTTGACCATCTTTAAAAAATCCGAACCATTCGCTTTCTTTCGGCTGAACAACCGTCTCATTTTCAAAAAGAACAAGGACCAAATTATCAAGTTTTAACAAATTTTCCTTATATTGTAGATTCTTAGGATTCTAAAAAGCATTTAAAATTAAACATCATTGATAAATCGCAATAATGCACATAGGTATGAATATTAAATCACATGAATATTAAAAAAGTTAAATTGAAATAAATTGTTGGTACCCTTTCATTATTTATATCGGCAATGAAAAGACTTTTTTTAAGGTAATCTTCTGTCTTAAAGGGATCATGCCAATATTCAGCTTGGACGAGAAACTTTTGAACCCACCTGATTCAAATCGAAAAAATATACTTAAGATTAGTTGAACTGAATTCAAATTAATATTAATGCTTTACATAAAAATAATTTTATGTAATAACGATTAAGTAGATAACTCATAAGTATGAAGTTTGTAGTTTAACAATGAAACTATTACTCGGCGTATGCGACATGAGTGAGCAACTTGTCGATAATTTCGCACCATTCTTGTTTTGGAGCTTGACCTTTAAATAAAACATATCCTTATCTATGATTGTTCCATCGTTTGATATGAAATGTTTAGGATTTTATCATTCTTACATTTAGGAAGACCGAAAATCCCTTGATGCTGACCGCCCAGTGAAATTAGATTTTTCATTCTCGCAGCTGGACATCGTTGGACCAAACCTCTCCTGTGATATCAATCAGGTGTCTAATTATTTCAATTGTTAAAAAAATAGAGTTAAATTTTAAGCAAAAACTAAATTTAGTAATAAAGTAGTTAGGCTGGTGTATTTTAACTGTGAGCTGACGTAGAATCAGTTTGCTTACAAAAACTGTCCACCTGAAAATATATCATGCTATTGTACTTAAGCATTACTATATAGAAAATAAATAATTTGACTGATTGTTAGGTAGAAATTAAAAATGACTTTATTAGAAGGTTTAAATAAGAACAAACAATTTCATAAATTACCTTGTGATAATCCTATTGCATTAAATCCATTTTGTAATTTCACATCTCCTTTTATCATTTCACAAACTTGAGAAATTTGATCATTTACCTAAGAATTTTAATTTCAAATTAATGAACAAACTTGTGCAATATAAAAAATTATAACATTATTATTGGATATTTATAGATTACGTTCATGAAGTAACTATTCTCCATATCCTATGAAAAAACTTGTACTATTTATTTTTTTATAAATATATAAAATATAGGCAATTTATATTAAAAGCTTCATTAAATTACTAACCTTGGCAATGTTAGATCCGATTTGCAAAGATTTTATGTAAACGCCGGGTAATTCTCTTTCAATAAACTTTAGTGCTGACTTGACTCCAAATCCCGTGTCTCCTGAAATGTAATTTTAATAAACAAATAAGATAAAAGCATTTCAATGTATTTAAATATCTCTGATAAATAACTTAAATGCTATTTTCCTTACCCATTCCATGCCATAATACAATTGGGAAGAAAGTTGCGTTTTCTTCATTGTTGTTTAACTCTTGAATAGAACCAAAAATTTGATTTGTTTCTAATTGAGCTTGTTCCAGGACGGCCAAGTCGTTTGCGAATGTAAAATGATAATTAAAGATAAATATGATAGTAAACTTTATGAACAAATTCATTTTGTCAACTTTAATTACTTTTAAACAAAATAAAGTGATTCGAATTGGAAGAAGTAGAAGATTGATTTTTTAAGAATTAAGTTGAAATAAATTGGAGTTTCATTTCCTAATTCCTTCTTCCCACTCAAAATATTTAAATTACATAAAAGCTCTTGGACATGATCTATTCTGCTATTTATTAACATATTTTTTGACTTTTAAATAGGTACCTAATAGCATTGTATATTTATGAACAATGCACCAATTATCATTTATCATTCATTATCATGTCATCCATATCATACATTCACATATATCTACAATTGATGTAGAAATGAGCATTTCATATTTATGTTATCTAGTATATCAATCCATATTAATCTATCTTTAATGATGGATTAAAAATTTTGAAAAATAGCGTACCGCGTAATATTGAAGCTATAATCAATTCTCATTAGAATTAATTTCAATTTTCAATACTTTTATTCATCCAGCTTTTAATAAAGCTCCAGCTTTTATTACACCTTCTATGTAATATTAGAACACATGCACTACGATGGCTATGAGGGCTCATATAATGTCATATACCATCCCCCCCAATCAAATTCCTTGGGATTTAAAAGTTTTTTTTAATTACTCATTCATTAAATAATCCTTTCATTATTATTCTTTATAAATAGTTTTTTATTAGTCTAAAAAAGTCTTTGTCGTTTCATCAACTCAACTAATTGTAAATTATTTAATAGAGAGAAACAAGGATGACTAATAAATAACAATAATAAATATAATATATAATGTGTCGATATTTACTTTTTTTATTTACAATTTCTCGTAGAGTAGAAAAGTATCTGATGTATAGAATTCATGCTTTGTTTTATGTTTAAATGTTATTTATCTTCTATAAACGTAGTTTTATAAGAAATGAGTACAACTCTCTGTGAGAAAGCAATAAATGAATATAAACAATATCATATATATTATAGAGATAGAAAAAGAGCTCCAACGATAAAAAATAAAACTATTAACTGGACAATAAGCCAAGGAAATGATTCTTTCATTCAGTCGTTCATTGAGTGAGTCGTAATTCATCCATTGTCGACATGTGAGAGCTTCACAAAGACATGGAATTTTGTACTGGCCATCTTCCACCTCGAACTTGTAGTCAGTTCTTCGCCTCGAGAGATTCACCGGTTCGCAAAGATAATAATTCGGAAATCCCAGTCTCTTCAACAGTTTCTGCTACACAATTGGGCAAACTGGAAAAGAAATTAAAATTTAATCCTAAAATCATTAAAATACAGTCGAGTTATTCTTTTCAATAAATCGATTAATAAAAGCTAAATTAATGAATCTTTACCATGAGTGATTGATATGACGTGCCAGACCGACACAAAGTGTTGCATCAATTACGCGATTTTCGTCAAATCTGAACATGTAAATCCCAAGATTCTGAAAAACATAATAAATTCCCATTCATTTCATATCTCAAAAAATTAATAAATGAATTTTGAAACTCAAATTCTCATTTAAAATTCTCTCCTGAGCTTCACATTTCTTCTCTCTCAATTCACCAAGTTCGGATCAACTGGTTTCTCCAATATACTCAATGACCATTGTGTGCTTTCAATATCTCTGGCTGCATAAAACCCCAATCCTTGGATCTTCGACCTTTGAGCAAACATCAATGTAAAAACCCATATATTATGAAAAAATGAAGCAAAATGAGTATAATTTAAAAATTCAGAAAAATTCCCAATTCTCAAAGTATTATCATTTTGCTCCTAAGTGTTTTAATATCTATATCTTTGGCAATGATAATAATTAATAATTGCGAAATATTTTGAAAATTCTTTAGAAACGGCAAAATCAAAACCAAAAATCCGAAGTAGCTGACTTCAAATATAACTAAATTCAAATATAGTATGTTTATACAATATAAATATCACTTTTACTAGGTGTATAAATCATTATATTTCAATCATGTTATATATTTATGGTAAAAACCTTGCTAGGAAAACGTTGTTTCGCCATTCCTGTTTCATTTTCTTGTATTGTGATGACTTTGAGTGGACAAATTGTTTGAAATATGGACAAGCGGCTTCAGTTGTTTGACATCCAGAAGGCGCCGCAAGGGATCTTCCAGACGAGACAGTCCTTTGAGTATGCGGTCGTTTAAAATGAGCTGGAAGATGCTCAGACGGCGCACAACCAGCTGGGTTGATGGCCAATGGCAACTCCAAGAGGGGATTCCTCCAGTATTTGAAATGATAGTCAGTGAGCGTCTCAATGCCCGGGAGCGACTCCAAGTCTTTCACGATGGTAGGCTTACAATTAGTAAGCCCGAAAAGAACTAATGTGGCGCGTTACTACGATTAATACCTAGGTACTATTCCTGGTAATTCTTCGAAACCTAGCTACATACACATGTAGTTTCATTGGAAAAATCTGATTTGTCTAATATAATGGTAAATTTCTTAGGTCTCCACTTTACGGTTGGAGAATACACTTGGTCATAGAAGACCTGGCCATGACATCAGAGATTTAACTAATTACAATTTCAAAGTACTTAATTACTAATTACATTTGGTTTTGAAAATGTAATTAATTACAATTACATTTGGTTTTGAAAATGTAATTAATTACAATTACATTAGGAAATATATTTTGTTCAATTACAATTACCAATTACAAATTACAGCTAGTAATTGAAACTTCAATTACAATTACAATTTTAATTATTTAACATTTTTGTTATTGAATAAATTGAAGTAATTTATAAGCCAATTTTTTAAAATTTTAAGTGAATAAACATAAACATGAAACTTTAACACGCTAGAGTGCATGAATAAATGAAAATCGTGAATTGAGGTAATTGTAATTGGAGTTTTCAAGTAATTAATTACTAATTACTTTCATTTTGAGTTCATTTAATTAGAATTAGAATTGCACTTGATTCAAAAAGTAATTGAAAATCAATTACAATTACAAGTGTAATTAGGTAAATCTCTGCATGACACGGTGTCGTCCTTCATCTTCCCCACATTCTCAAAGAAGCAATTGGAGCTTCGAGGCTCATACTACTCACACAGCTAAATATTACGCTGGGATTATTACGGTGGGATTGAATCATCCTGACCTCCACGACCCAGCTAGCTTACATCGGTTTTTCTTTGAGCGCACTCCAATCGCAATTAACTTGTATTATAAAGTTAAACGCGATTGGTAGTGTGCTCAGTGCGAAAGTTAAGCTTACACAATGTACACATGTCCATTTTGGCTAGCCAGACAATAGTGGCTAGCCGGCTAACCAAATCGGAGAGATTTTGGAAAGGCGGCTAGCTAGAGGTGAATAGGTTGGAATATATCAGCATTTAGACGATCCGAGTTATTCTAATTTCTCAACATCCCCCTTTCACCCTCTCGTATACTCATGTCATTACATTTACCCTATGCACTGTCATTTGATATGGCCAATTTCCCTATACTTTCTATTCATATTTGATTCATTTACCATTCGCTTTCTTTCCGAAAGGACCACTACCAAGGGAAAAAGTTAATTGACCGAACACGTCTCCAGTCACTTAATTGAAGAGAACATTTGAGACTCCACCAAGTTCTCTTTTCCCCTTTAACAGCTAGTTAAAGAAGCAAGTCTTTGTCGCTGAATCCAACTTCAGATTAAATTAACATTTAAAGAATGTTTCACTGATATTCTTTAATTGTAATATCATAATTGACATTTTACTAACTAGCTCAGGCGCAACTTAATGGCTCAAGTGTTGTTAGTTTAAACTAATTAAATAATAGGTTAATTAGGAATTTTCTTTTAATGTTTGATAGTTAAACAGATCTTACTTTGTTAAAACTTGAATTTGTGAGTTTGAGACTGGAGAGGAAAGGTTGAAGGAAGAGTAGGTTTTGAAGGAAGAGTTTATGAAGAAGGTTTTTGTTTGTATAGAGTTGAGAGAGGATTCTCAAACCTAGCCACCACCTATCCAGGCCAAATTTATATAGAATTGAATGGGGAATTGGGCTGCTATTTATGAAGCACTCAAAGCTATCCACAAGCTATCCACAACTTGTCGATGTCCGGCTAGCCTGGACAGGAGAGGCTTCGTATTGTCCGAACAATTGCTAATTGTGGTCCTACAACTCTGAAGTAAGTGTTCGTGGCATTAGATCATCCTTCAATTTCTCTCAAATCAAAGAGGATTCAACATAGCGTTTTTGACTTGCAACAGGCCATGGTAATATTTATTTTTTGAAATTTTATAAAATTTATAATTATGATTTTTACAGTAAAATTCAAAAAGAAATGGTCATTTTTAGCGACGTTTTAAAGTTTAAATGGTTATTTTTGCTTCATTCATAGATAACTTACACTTTTCAATCGTTGCTGCCTCTTCTCCCAAACAGATAAGAATAAGACGAAAACATCAAAGAAGGCCGGAAGAGAGAAGGAACGGTGGACGAAACCCCCGGTGGTGCAAAAACGCCGTACACTAACCAACCGATTAAATGGCCAAAATTTTTATGCTTTTTGATTTGAAATTTATTTTGAAAATGAACGAAATTGTTTACTAAAATATTAAAATTATGATAACAGCAATTTTATTTTTTTAAATCCTAAATATTAAATACACTTGACGCCTTCGCGTAATACACTTTTAGACAGTCCAGGCGCTCTGCTCCTAAAGCGATACAGACTCTACTCTCATAGAACCATGTTAATCCAGGCTCTATGCTCCTATAGCAATGTTAGTTGATGTGTTATGGGAATGAAGCCCGTCGGGAGACGGGCCGATTACTGGTATCTAAATATATTATTAACAGTCTAAAGGGGTCTTTGGGTAGGGGTGTAATAAACCAAATTCAAAGTGGTTTCCTAACCTATCCTAAATTTTTCAAATGTATATTTGAAAAACACAGAGATAAGATCTTACACTATCTATTATCTATATGAAAATCGTTCGTGCATCTTGAAATATTCAAGGTTGGAAAAACAAAAGTGCGGAAGTAATTTCATTAAAAAAGTTAACAGTTTCACTTAAAATTTATTTGGTAATTATAAAGTTTATACAAGAATTTGAAAACGAGTTCAAGTTTGTAGATTATACAATTAAGAGGATTTAGAATCTTGAAATGATTGGAAATAAATTCAATTTGTTTCTCATCAGAATTCCTGTCAGATAAATTCGATTGCATAAATCATTTTTTTAATTTTAAAAGATTCTAAAAGTGTTATACAGATTCTACACAATTCTAAAGATTCTAAGCAAGCTGAATTATTTATTTAACTTTATTTTAGTAACAGTTAGATAATTTATCAATATCACGAATTAATTTTATTTTCTAATGTAACATCCATGTTTTGAGTTTTATCACAAAAACGTATATAAACTTCATGAATCATAAGTAGTACTTCACATGACCGGTATTTAATCTAATGGAATAATTATTAACTTGGATTTAATCTACTTATACTTGATTATTGTACTTATGTATTGTAATATTTAATATTTTTCTGAACTATATTAATGTTCTTTGAAATGAACATCAATTACATCTATGTGAAATTAATAGAGTATCGAACAGATGGAAAAATTAGTTATCTGAACTACATCTGATCTACATCTACATAAATATTCTTTGGAGCATCTTTATCTGATCTAAATTTGCTGATCTGATAACTTATCTGATCTATATCTGATAACTGAATCTATCTACAGTTATGTACAAATATCTACAAAATCAATTTATTAAATTTATTTAAAGAAAATAGCATTTATTTTTGTGAATAAGATAAATCAAAGATGAATTTTATTTCATTTAAATGTTTTCCCAAAAAAATTTGAGAAACAATGCTCTAATTGTATTTCCAAGTATTATATTATTGTAAAATTATAACTTACTTTAGTTTATTAAAGAAAGAAATATTTACAGAAGGTGATTCATGGGGTTTGGGTTGGTGGTTATAACCTCGGCTGATAGGGTGGAAGGAAAGGAAGGTAGGATGGTTTAATGTCAATCCATCCAAATCCAATGAATCACCCTATGTATTTTTGTCCAAATCTGTAGATATCTGTAGATATTACTTGGATAACTGAAATTTATCTACACTATAATTTCAATATCTATATCTACATCTAAAAAAATTTAAGTTAAATCTATAACTGATCTACAATGTTAACTAGATAAGTCAGTTTGTAGATATCTGCAGTTAACTGTAGATCTAGTTATCTATTTCGGAACTTTAAAAATTAAGAAACAATAATAGAATATATTAAATATTTAATAACTTTTAGATGTATTAAACACAAGCTAAAAATAATAAGGTAGTCTCACATTTGCACATACAATTTACATAATTTACAATTTACTATATAAATGATAATGGAAGTTTACCAGATAAAAAAGCGAAATGCTAACTTTGAAATTATTAATCGCATAATACCTAATAATTATTTTCATATACCTTCTCCAACATTAACCTATTAGGATTTAACAATTATTTCCCGATGATTTTTAATTAAAGAGACGCTTATTAAATTCCCAAAAAATCAAACTATATTTTACAACATAGATGTGCTTATTATATTAAAAAAAGAGAAGCGTTACAAGTACATTTGCATTAAACAAGTATACTCTAAGTAATCAATTATCTTCAATGTATATTTGAACTAGCACACAATTTTACCACATGAAATGACAAAGAAATAGAATTAGCATGAAAAGGATTGTAGCATTTATTGAAAGAATTGTTCCTATAAGCAAATTCAATAACGAATAACGAGGCATTAGAATTGTCTTTATCTTGGCGAGAGAAAAAGACGCGGGTCGCAGCTGTCGCTGAGATACGAGTACATGAGCCAATACAGGATGTTGAGGATGAGAAAGGAGACAGGGAAAAGAACACGGGACACGATGTCGATTTTGGACACGCTGTTTGTTGAGCCGTCGAGCGACGCGGCCTTTTGCCTCTCTTTTCGAAATTTCTCGTCGGCGAGGACGCAGAGGACGAATTGACGGAAACAACCCATTTTTCGCTCCGTCTGAGTCTCCTTGCTCTCCATTGACTTCGAGGGCGTTTCGAGGATCTCAATTGGAGTTCGCCATCCGCCGTAGTCTCCATCCTTCCAAACCACAAAAGAACAAAAGGGCGACAATAAAAGACACTCCATGGTTCTTAGGATAGGACTCAATACATATTGCCATCATCGCAAATGAGTTCTTCTTACATTAAAGACAATGGAGCAGTTGACTTGGGGGCTTTTAGGGGCTGGTGGAAGCCAATCGTCTTCCACTTCGTCGTCCGTCTCCTCCCAACCGTCCTCGTCGATGAAGATTTCCCCACTCCCAATCTGTAATTCAGAGTGAGAGAGATGAGAAATAAATTTTGAGTTTCCAATGGTCACTTCCCTGTCCGCCTCCAGCAAATGAACTACCATTATCTAATGTATAATTCCAACTCCTTTATTCTGCTATAGTTTTCTTCGTCCTTCGCTATTCCTTCACTATTGTTTCACTATACGCTCATGTGTGCAAATATTAGTATACCCCTCATATCAGTATGAGTTGAGGCCATGTATGAGGATTTATTCTACACCTACATATTAGACTTCTATATATGTGTATCTCCATCCATGTAGTGAACAATACATACACATGTAGGTATGTATGAGAACCAAGAGTCATGGTTTCGTGTCTGGTGTTCGATCCATCGCCGTTTACACTTTCTCGCACTTTTGGGAAATGGAATAATTCACCAACTCGACTTCTTTCAACTCCGTTGAAACATTTTACATAATTTGGTTCCTCTTTATTACACACATACAAATTCCGTATGTGCATCATTCAAGAGACGAATTCGTTTTATATAACCTCTGGTTTTTAATATTCATGTCAAATACCAATGAGCTTTTTTCTTTGATGTCGCTTTCAAATGTTTAAGACGTGATTATAATAATTTCATAGCAAAAGTTTATTGTATATCATGAAAGAATAGGGGGAAAACCAATTTCCTGTCAAATATAAAACATTCGTACGAGCAATACATTTATGGAATAATTCCTGTGCTTAAATGTAAATATACTACCTATGTATAAATGTCGTTGTCGTGAAACCAAACTAAACTCCTAAAATTAAGAATGGGCAAGTAAAATTAAGAAATAAAATTAAATAAATGCAAGTTCAGTAAATTTATCTGCAAGGTAATTGTGGGTTTATGCTTCCAATTAATGAAGAATTGTAATGTAATCTAATGTGTCATAAAGTAGCTCAAGATTTTAGGAGAAAATTTATTAAGCCACCAGGTGAACAAAATCAACTTATTGAATGACGAATTTTAATGGCAATGTATGGACTTAAATTAGAAAATAAAGAGTTGATTTAAGTGGTTAATTTAAGTGGTTTAGTTCTTCGCAGAGAAAATTTTCTTAATGAAAAAGAATAATGTTCCTATAAATGTATAATATATAACTTATGGTACTTATATATAGTATGGTTGGTTTGAAACATTGGAACTCAGGAGCACCACATACAAAGGAACATAGGAGAATTCGCTATTGATGGGAGTTTATTCATAAAAGAAGAGTCGAGTGGCTTAAATTGCTTTTCCGCATCGTCTCTTAAAGAATATTGTGGATAGGGAGATATTCTCAAACTCATCTATATTTTTCAAAGCCATTCACTTGAAGACAAAACAACTATAACTCTTAACAATTAGTTAGAACTTTGTTACGCATCTCTTTGAAAACGCTTAATTAAGAAAAATGAAAAGGGCAAGAAAGAGGTGGAAAGTTCAATTAACTTCAAACTCAAAGGCACTGCGAATGCCCAAGTTAAAATAACTTTAAATATGCCCATACCTTATAATTTAATAGACAAAGTTAGAAAATGCAAACTAAAGATACGTATCAATATGCATATCTGATATATCTAACAATAAGTAAAGGCTTTTAGTTATCGAGTTAATAGAAAACAGTAGATTTTTGAACGTCGAGAAAGAGAAACAATTCATTAAATTACACGGACTAAAATTTAAATGAACCTGGGGATGTCCTAAAGGAATGAAGTCAAGTGCATTAAATTTGGAGTAAATGAGTTTAGACAATGTTCAAGACAAGATTGTCTCATATTCCTGGAATGTTTAAAAGTTGAGTAAACTTGGGGAATGAGCGGATCGAAACGTCCAATTTATTCCAAAGCTTCTCTCAAATGATGTTTTATTGTCTCTCGTTGACAGAGTTGGTGACTAATGGTTCGAACATTGTCTCTTCCGACACGAAGAGACTCAAGATTTAAATGCTCATCTCATATTCCCAAACTAAGGTTGAATTGAATATAATAAGAGTTTGAGTTATTGGAATCCGCCTTTCGTCTCCTATTAAATAAATAAGCAAAGTTCAATCTTAAGTCCCTCAAAACTATTTCCCAACTCGGAGAAAGGAGATTACGTCGGCGTACAAGTCCAATGGGAAAAACATTTCTTCTCTTTTCATTTACTTTCGCATTTAAAATTAGTAAAAATGCATTAAAATAATATTTATTTTCTACATATTTTTAATATAATTTTGATTTAAATTTATGAATCAATGATTGAATTATTCATTTGATTCAGCCCTGAAATATCTACTAAACAAATTATTCAAACATGTGTATGACACATATTCAGAATCATTATTCTAATATCGTAGTTTGTCATAATAATGCGATGATTGAAAATGAAATTAGTTAAATATTTCCTCATTTGTCTCTTTCCCTTTGATAATAAGAAGAGGAATAATGAGGGAAAGAGTGAAATGATGAAGAACAAACGAGAAGAATTTGATCAAGTCGATATAAAATGAGGGCGGTTGAGTGTTTACCTTAATACAATAGAGTTCAACTTATGAGGATGACAAAAGACCGGAGAGAAATAAAGCAACGGAATTCTCCGAATGGAAATCTGAAGGACTGAATTTCAAAGATGTGGTATATTAGATATACCTTACAATATGTGTATGGTGTATAGATTGTATATTATGTATGGTATGGTATATTTTAGGTATGGTGGAATCTATATCCTAGTATTGCAGTTCATGTAATATACCGTAATATACGAATAGTTTCAATTGGGCAAGGCTTGTGTAAAAGTTCAGATTAAATAGAGATCTATAGAAATGATAATTCTCTCGCAATGTTGGCTTTTCTCTAGGGCATATTGGACCCAATGTGTTGTCTTTATTCGCGAGTCAACATTAATAGAAAGAATGTATTTATATGTGTATCAGTATAAATATCACTTTATGTCCTTTGTATAAACTAAGTGTAGCTCCTACATATTCCTATGGAAGTTGCTCTCGGGCTTTGATTCATCTTGTCCCATATAGATCTGTATAGAGTCTGGGGCCTTCTCAAAATACTCGAAATGAACGTTCCGAGAGAGTCGAGGACGATCAAGGAACCCGCCGCCGACTAGAAGAGAACTCGAGACGAGACGGAATGTGGAGAAACGCATGCAGAGTTATACATACAATTATTATTATATTTTTAAATATGCTTTTATATACGAGACGAAATTGTATTTAATTCTAAACTTTGTATCTTCGCCCGGAAAGACAAGTCGACCCAACGGACCGTGACTTTTGAAAGAAATCTTATACTGGAGTAACATCTTTGACGAAATGGATGGGAAAAGACGGAGGTGAAATTCAAGAACTTTCGTCAAATTTCCAAATCTCAATTTCTCACTTTCCCGACATTTTCTTAATATTTATGGAATAGTTATATATATTTACTTTTAGTGCTAACTTAAAAGTTACGAATATACTTTTTACATTTGATTTAATGAGTTAATTAATTTTTCATTTGTGGACATGAAATGATTAAATATTTTCCTAGCTAACCCAAATTTGCATGCGGATGTGAGCGATCGTTCTTTTCCGATGCTCGCTCTTTTTCTCATGCATTTAGAGCGACGTACTTACTTAAATTTCTCAATGTTGAATATACAGCAAGTGTATGTACGTATTATATTTCAAACTTTGAAAGATCAAATCAGCACATGCACAAGTCAATGTCCTCAACTTCTATTTCATTCCAAAACTCTGAATAGTTAATGAACAATATTCATTTTTATTCAATGCCTGTGTCTGGTCAAGTGCTACTACACGTCTCATACAAAATAAATGTGTTTCTTTAAATCAAACTTCAATTCGCACAATTATTCACAATTCGCGTCTGTCGGTTCTAATGTATTGCATGATCCCCAAAATGGAATTCAACAATTTGACATGAAAACAATATATGGATAACCTTATCTAAATTTTCCAAATCAGATAACACATTATTTTGTCCTTTAGACATATGAATAAGATACCTAGTCAAAAATGAGATTAGCGAGAATAAAAGAAAAGTCAAACTTACTTTTGTAAAGTAGTGAACTCCAGCGAATTCGAGCAGAGTGGCCATACAGTACGCGAAGCTCATGAGGAGAAACCTGGTAGTTAATCAATTCACTTCAATTTTCCACAAGGAAATTTCATATTTTGTACCAATCAAGCGCCGTGGCATAGTGGACCTTTGGCAAATCAGATCTGCTGTCTAGACTAATAGTTGAAAGAGTGAGAACGGCAGTGATTCCTTTGAAAAAATAAATATTTATTCATTTCCATCGTCCTGACATTCTTCGTCCTGATTCTCCAGATAGTCAAATAACTGAAATAAATACACAGAGAATCGTAAAACGCGTACCGAGGGCGATTCGATCGCTCGTCGCCTCTCGATTGAGCCAAAATCCAACCCAGGAGAGAACGACGATAAGGACACAGGGCACGTAGACTTGAATTAAGAAATATCTTCAAAGAATAAATGGAAATTTAAAACCCCCTTCATCATTTCATTTCAACACGTGTGAAATGTACCCTTTGTGACGTGCGAAGCTGAAGTTGACTTGAAGGAGTGAATAGTCCCCTGTGTAGTGAGGAACAGACGATTTCATCTCCATTGTTTACAACTTGATGATTATAACTTTCATTCAAACTCACCTTCTTTCCTCTTCACACTTAGGTTTTTATAAGGGCTGCTAATGAGATCAAACTGAGAGAGCGCCATGCCCGGGACGAAAGAAACGCTCTTCACCGAATAGTCCCAAACATAAACAATGTGTTGAGAAGTGAACGCATCTGCAATTGACGGCTTTGATTTTAAAACTCGCCTTCAAACTCCTCTCAACAATTAAGATCTCCTCAAGCCAATTTAATTTAAAAATATTACAATATTACCTAGGTGTAATATGTAAAAGTAGTGAATATTTAAAATATGTATAGGTACACTAAATGCATAAACCATGCTGGGGAAATTCAAAAAGGTTTCATGTAAAATTGCATGAAGAGATTTTTGGTTTCTCCTATAGTTTAGACAATGATTAGATTATCAGCTAAGTACAAGGAGCCGTCATTTAGCATTCTATAGGTGACATTATAAAGTTTCATATGGCCCTTTATGACATAAAGTTTCAGATGGTTCTAATGCATTAGCTTTGAACTGATTATTGGTAATTCACTTACAGGATCCGAACAAGAGCGGACAAATTTGGTTATCCATGGGGAAATTCCTCAAGCACATTGGACATTTTGCTTTGATTGTCAACCTGAAAGAACAAGTTTTCTCTCAACTTTAGAATTTAAGGGAGAGTGAAAGGATAGGTTTATGTAAAATTATATGAAGTGAACCTCATGGAATAAAGGATGTCTCCAGTTTGGCTGATACGAAGGAGCTTGTTTGGCACTGTGATCGTGTGAACATACGAGTGCTTCCCATTTTGAAAGTACGTCTAGTACAATGTGAAACAAATGTTTTTATAACATTGACATAAATTGGCTTTTTCTATTATAGTAAATTCATTCACGATGAAATATCGCTTCACTAAATATTTGATTGAGAAATAAGGCATACATCAGGTCTCCAGAGCCTTTCAAGCATCTTAATATTTAAGCTAAGGCTCTCCACTGGACCTTGGAAACTAAGACGTTGGTCTAAAATATAAGAATATTTTGTTCAAAAATATGCTTTATTAAAGAAAGATTAACAGAAATGAGAGATATTGTAGTTTTGTCGATTGACGACACTCACCCTTCCACTTCTTTGCAATCAAAAGAAAGGAGAATTAATAAATTTTAATTTCCATCCAATAACTCAATATTTTATCGTAGGTAATTATAATAATCATAACCATAATATATCATAATTATGATATGATGATTATGCACAATTACTATGTACAATACGTCTGATAAATAACACTCTTTTTTAATCAACCACAGCTTTTATAATTTTCGATCTAAATATTTAACAAATGTTTATTCTATATACGTCAAATTATAAACTCAAATCAGAGCTGCATTCTACCTAAACTATATTGCATGCTCTTTTGCACATCTCAACGGGTATTTCCTCAAAAGCAACGATTATAGCTGCTTTTAACTGAACTATTGATGATGAATTCTTGGTCTTGGAGTAAATTTTGTTCTTGACATAGCCCCAAAGGAATAAGTCAAGAGGTGTCAAATCTGGCGATCGTGGAGCCCAGGCTCCACAAGGCCCCACCCCGACCAATCCAGAAAGTGAAAGTTTCGCATTCCCAGAGAAAAGCATCCCCCGTTTGTTAAATGTTTAACCATTTCACATTATAGTTTGCAGCAATCTAATTGATCATATTGCCTATCAAGCCCGCCATCTTAAAATGTTTCATTTATAAGTGTGTTAAAGTTATGATTAAATTTAAAAAAGAGTATTATTTATCAGACGCATTGTATATTATGTATATTTATGTACATATATCAAAGTATTCAAAGTACTTAATTATTAATAAAAAAAGAACTTACTTGTCGAAAATAACAATCTAGTGAATAATCCTGCAAGGAGTAAAAGCAATTAAAAGTGTGAAAAGGGATTCTATGTTAAATGAAAAATAAGAGACGCACCATAGTTAATTCTGATATAGGACCCATACTTCGAATAAGAATGTTCGTTTTAACTATTGTTGGAAGACCTAAATTTAAAATAAAAAGTAATTACTTTTATACAAAAAACACAATTATTAGCTTAAACTTTTTAACAATGTTAAATAATAAAATTAATATTTGTAACAAAAGAAGTATTCTTTTTATAATTTAAGCTTTTATACGTTATTATTTGTATCCGACACTAAAACTGATTGTAGCACTTGGCTAATTTTTCTAATTAATTTATTTGTCCCATGGAAGAAATAGAAAAGACGATAAATTACAAAGAACGAACTTTGAAAATTCATACTCAGATAACGCGAGAAGAGCGAGAAAAGAATGAGAATTTGTATTGTAGCCATTCAAAAATTTTGCATGTAGAAGTTTTCCCTAGTGAGGCTGAATGGAAAAGGCATTACGATAAATATTTAAAAGCTAAATAGGATTCTTATCTGAAAAAGTTTTGAATTGGAAAAAATTCCGAATAGTTGATATTAAAAAAGAATTATTTATCCATAGCAAATTATTACAAGGAAATTCATGCATCGTCTCAAGACATATTTAGAATTAGGCAAGTTAGTGTGTGTTTTATACTTTTTTGACTAAAAGACCTTTAAACCTATCTATTTTTAACAATAGAAACTTTAATACTTTTATGCATTGATTTATTATTATTTAAAAATTCATAAAAGTTGAATGATTTAATAAATTGATTTAAATAGAACAATAAAATTATTAAGCATCGATTTAGCATTGGCATTGGTATTTTAGATTTATAGTAGAGGCCAATGAAATATTGATAGTGGCTGAATGCTGGGCCTGTATTGGCTACCGTTTGCAAGTTTAATGGTTTGATACTGGTTGAATGGCATAAAACTGGCACGATGCTGGTTGCTGCCGATATCGCGCCAAGGTTGTCCTACGCGACAAAACGCATACCAAGCCAATATGCGGTGTACTTATTGGGCCAATACGTTGCCAATATAAAAGTGTTGTTTGGGTATGAACATTTCATACGTAAGTTCGAGATTTATGAATACATACTTAATTTACAAATAAAGCTGAACACTTTTAAAGTTAAATTGACATATAAAAATGTATAATTAATGCATTCATGCATTAAAAGATTATACAGAAATGTGATTATGCATATTGGTTTAGATGTTTAAAAACAATAAAACTACTATATACTTTTTTGTTATTTATGTTCTATAATAATATACTACCTTAGGTTGTTTTTAAAATGCCTGGTATGTACTTGATAGTAAGGTAGTGAAAGCGAGGTGAGCGAAAGAAGCCATTTGACCGTGCTGATTGATTATTGAGATGAGTGTGTGCACATATTTGGTTTCGCGATTCAGTCATCGCACCTGTGCTTTTTGCCCCATTAGTTTTTTTGTGGAAGCCTGAGTATTTCTAGCCTCGTTTGTTGAGTGAATTCCTTAAACAACTCCTGACCGATCGCTGAGGCCCCATGAGGACCAAATATTTCCATAAGGAATTGATATCCCCAACATCTGTCCCTTCCATTTCAATAACCCTTTTTATGTAAATTGCCAAGGAGAAGAAATCTGTGGACGGCGGAGTTCTCAAAAAGTCGACTTGGGACGCCATTCATGTTTTCACATTATCCTTCCGTACTTTTCCTTATTAGCCTTCACTGTGCCTCTTCTGCCTCAATTCACACTTTTCACAATGGCAGAGAAAGTTGAAGACTTTTTTATCTTGATCCTTCAGGTTCGAGAAGAGAAAATGAACGAAGGGAATCTCTTACAAATTTCACGCTTTTTATCTCCTCCAAACCTTTTCACTTTTACTTAATTACGGAAGACTCACTCTTCTAATTCCTTATTACTTTTTCCTCCTTTCATGCCAAAAGAAGCGTCGAACGACCAAAGAATTGAATGTTTCAATTAACGCCTTTCCTTTACATTAAATAACTTTGAGTTGTCGTCATATATTAAGCTAACTAAAAGACACTACCTAATGCGTATCAATATACAAATAATATGGCTTGACTTCATTAAAATGACTCTTTAAATGTATTTATTTTTTAAGAATGCACCTATGTAACGAATTAAGACCATCTAGCAGTGAGGAAACTTTCGATTTTTACAACCATAGTCAAAAGCAAAGAAAATTCTGACATTTGGTCATAACAAACATAATTGAAAAATATTGTGAACATCAAGTTGTTCATTTTATTTGTTGAATCTGACATTTTCGACTTTGATCTTTAATTACTTAAATTGTTAGTAAAAATGTCATTTTAGATGGAAAGAGCCCTAGAGATTTTGAAGCCTTTGGCAAATCTCCACAGACTCATGTCTTCAGAAAACAAAGAAAGTGCTTGAAGGAGAAAAATAGTAATAAATTTCGCACACCTATGGTATACGAGTGAGTATTTATGTATATGGACCTGTACTCAGAGAAGATCTGCTCTGGAAAAAAAATCTAATAGATGGAAATTCCTGAACATTTAGGAAGAACCGAACCTTGTTAAAAGCAAATGGAAGGAAGATGAGAGAAGTTTTTGAGATGAAATTCATCTAGCAAAGGTATTTCAATCCTCCCCCGTATCTCAAGAGCAATGTAATATTAAAGAATTCCCCCGGATCTCCTTCAAAACCCTCAATGAGATCAAAACCGCCTCACAGATATTCTAATTTGAATTAAGTAAAAATTGAATGAATTATTCACTGGCCTCATTTCTCGCCCGTCTCCAATTGGAGAATTGGACCGAAGGAACTGATATATTATAAAAGAGCACAACAGCCTCTCGCTCAATTACTAATTGACCTTAAAATGCTGCGTATGCGGTGAGTCAAAATTTCGTCCTTGCAAAGAATTCACAAACTCTCAAATTCGGCATGACTCTTTCTCATGACTCAATGTAGTTTTTTGAGCAATTGCTTGGAGGGATTGAAGGCGAATTGGTGAAAGACACTCGATTAAATGTGAACCACATAGCATATCAATCACATGCATATCTCCATATCCTGTACATCTTCAATCACTTAAGTCTTTTGATATTAAGTATATCTGTCATATTTATTATGCAATTTACAATGCAAAAACGTCTGAAGCAGCTAGAAAATGTTGTAAGCATATTAATAATAATGAAATATGAGCTTGAAGACCTACATATTAGTACTTCCTGAATGAGCATAGGTACCTACCTAGTGCATTCAGTGCATTCTGCGCAATTTCAGATTTGCTAACTCTAAAATCGTATGAACAACAAATATCTAATTATATTAGTGACATAAAGTTAATCTAAAATGAAACATTAAACTACGAAAAAAGTCTCTAATTTCTAGTAGCCTTTAGACGTTCTTATTAACTTATAATAGCCATTATAATATACTTATAATAAATAAATGGGAATCAAAGGTTAAAAACCAGTTAAAATATTGGAAAATTATTTGGAAATGAATAGTTGACCTTCTCTGTAGTTGGGATGTTGGCTGCTGTCGTAATCTTTAAGGAGCTGATCGAGAATTTCGGTAATGTTCCTGAAAAAGAGGTTTTGGCTCCCGTTTCCCTTCACAGCCTCTGTCTCGTTCCAACTAATGCAATTACAATCAAAAGAAAAGACCAATTAAAAGGAAAAGTATAATGAAAACAGCACTTTGCACTCCTGCAGAACGTCAATTCTTAAATCATCAAGAAGCGGTAAACAAACTCACAAAAAACAATCAACTATAAATTACCAAAGTACGATTGATATAGACTTATTTTGCGCGTAAAGACTCCCCCATCTCTTTTTAAGACCTAGCTACAAGGCCTTTCTGTTTCTTCTAAAATGAGAAATTGAAAAGTAAAACTCTATTATATTTAATTTAGAAATCTAACATCAAGGGTTATGTTGTTTAATTGCTACCATAATTTAAGAAATCAACAGTTACATTAAAAACGATCGTTTCTACGTTCAATCTCTCTTACTAGTATATATTGATAAATACTGGGTTTTTCCCAGGTAAATTGAATGAACAGATACCTTTATAACATCTCTATTTAAAGTTATATTAAATCTGAACAATATATAGGTAGTAATTGTATTCGTGGCTAGGTTCGGTTATGTAGAGTTCTGAGTAAAAACATTATGAAGGTATATAAAAACTTCACATAAATGCGTATAAACATAAAATGTATTTGCATGCTAGTTTTTCAGGCCAAAAAACATGTAAAATTAATATTTGATAATTACATTAATTGAATTATTAATAATGGATTTAATTGAAAATTCAAGATTACAATTATGGACCAGAATAAAAGGCATAGAGTATAATGTAGACGAATGAAATGGAGGAATATGTCAGAGAATCGAAAAATCTTGGAAACCAACTCGCTCAATATTAAAGTTTTATAAAACCTAGGAATGCTTAGGAATTGAGTATGTATATACCTAAAAAGGAAATAATTTAGTATATGAATGATTTTTTTCCTTACCAGAGACTCGTGAGAGCAATGAATGTGAAGTGATAATTACTCATCATTTTGAAGGGGATTGAAATTAAATTAGGTTTGAAGAGGTGGGGAGGGACATGAGAGCCCTGTGCAGAGAAGGATTTTAATGAGAAGAGTCGGCCGGTGAGAGTCGAAATGACAAGACGTGGAGGAGAACTCGAGAAGATCCGAGAGAAACCCGTCTTTGCCGCCTGCGTTTATCCCCATTTGGCTCCTTCGGCTCAAGGTATATAGGACGGGGAAATGAGGAAACGAAATTCATCCTGGAAAACACATATATGGAAATGTAATTTGGTCTCTTCCAGAAAAACATCATTCCGAGAGATGTCAATTTGAGAAGATTTCAAACTCAAAAACACATCAAATCCCATCGATTTCCTGTTATTTAACCAATTTCATCCTTATCCCATCTTGACCAACTTGTAAGACTCCCAAAGAAACCACAATTTCCAAGCAATGTATGTATACGCATTGGATTTTAAAGCCAACAGGATTTTAAATATTCAAATATAAAATTTATTTCAGTCTTTTCATGATGAAATTAATGAGACGAAATTTCACTTATATATAAACACATTATAAACAATTATTCACCAGTTAAATAAATATAATCAACATGATATTTCACTATTCAATTTTTCACAATGGAAATTAGCCCACACGATTAATAAACTTTTGCCTTACACCATTTGCACAGATTCAACTCATTTAATTATTTGTGAGGAACAGAGCGACTCCGGAGAGAATGTAAAGAGCTTCCCTGTCTGCCGTCATATGAAGGAAAGTGATGAGCTTCTCCCTGGACTCGTCCTGGTAGAGCGGAACCATGATCGTGCTCATATTCATCGCACTCTGATAATGCTCCTATCAAAATCCAAGCAATTGAGATTGTTAGAACTAATTAAACACGTTTCACTCATTTGTCCCTCAAAATGATCAAAAAAATGAGTAATTTCCAAGTTTAAGAAAAGAAAAACAATTAAATTGATTGACAAACCCGTGGAATCCATGAAATCATGCATGGAGGGAGTTTTAACGAAATCGGAGAGGAGCTGCTGCTAGCAGTGATGATAGATGTTTCCAATTTATAGGATGCTCCTTGTAGTAAAAGATTCGTAAGCTTAAAACTCTGCGTTCCAATTTCTCCAGGAATATCAAGCCAGTCTGTCACGAGAATCAAATCATCCAAGGGAACATTTTGTCTCCTGTAACAAACAATCATGAAGTCAGATGACGATTTAATTATAAATCAAATTATTAGGTTATCAATGACTCGTTCCTACTTGAAACTAATGTTTAATTTGAATTTAATCGGATGTGAGTCAAAAATATTTAAGATAGGACACCAACCTTGCACAATTCTGCTTAAAAGCATTGAGGAATCCACCAGGACTGAAGACATGAGTGAGGTCAAGAGGCATCTCAAAGAGAACATGATTCTTCATCTTGGTCCTCCATCTGAGAACAGTGGAGGTCTTGAATAGAACGCTTGAGAGGTATTTGAAGGCTTCATTTGGGCCATCCCAGACTTTAGTCCATTCTGCTGGAACTTCTTTCTTCACGAGAGAGTCTCCAACCTCAATTTCCTGTTCAGAGGGAGCGTGGACTCCACGAAGCGCCTTGCTTATCACGCCCAAGTCACGATGAACGACCCGCACAACGTTTAGACCAAAGGACAACTCGATATCCAAGAATTCATTGATTGGGTTGATTTTCCCGTCATGGTTCTTAGGATCAACGACTTCCGCTTTTTTGAGGTTTAGAAAACTTGAAGCTCCAAGATCCTTAGTATACAATTGAACATGATTAATTAAAAATTGGAACAATTTATTCATTCTTTAAACTTTTTGAGTTGCTATTTCCTATTTACCGTATGAAGTTTCTTCCAATATTCAAGAACTGGAGTCAAATGTTGCTCCCAAACTTTCTGATCAAACACAATTTCGTCGGGAAATTCCCTCGAAAGAGCTGCAATTAAAATGCTCAATTTTTCTTAAATAGAACATGGTTACTTACAATCAGTTAATGAATTAAGTAAGTGTAGTTAAATAATAGGATGACCAATGAAAGTGATACCTCTTCTAAAATCAATAATCGTAAAATGAGGTACCACTTTCATTGATCATCCTATTAATATTTTAAAAAGTGCATATATTTGGATGCAAAATTAAAGACATTACTTTTCAATTGGGAAATGACTTGTTCTCCTGAAGATTGCTGCCATGATCTTCCAATGTTAAGCGGAAGTCCAAAAACTTCTGGATTTTCAGAATCCGGAAGTTGTTCCATAAGATAAATATAATCCTAAAAACAAAGTTTATATTAACAGTATATAGTATACATATTTTTATAAGTTTGTAAATCACAAAAGTAAAATTTGAATAGTTAGAATGAACATAAATTGTAAATTGTGTGTAATAATAAAATGAAACGAAATGCTTACCGATTCCAAGTTTGAAGAAGGCATCTTGAAAGGAACTGAGATAATCCTCTTGGACGTGTAAGTCCCGGAAATGAAATCTTCATTGAAGAATTCTCGAAGATAAACACCGAGAATTTTTGAATCCAAATCATTTTCGATTTTCCCTCCGTAAATGGCGTCTTCCAACACTCCTCTGATGAACTCCCAAGGAATGTCTCTCAATTCTATATTAATTGATAAATCCTCATATTAGTCATTATCATACTGCGGATAAATATGTGCTTAAAAATTGAAAACATATATGTAAATATATACTTAAAAGTGGCAAAATATGTAAATACATATGTAGACAAAATTGAAAATATCTAGTTTAAAATATTTTTTAAAGCTATTATATCAAGTTCAAAGAATTAAAATCAATCAAAGTAAATAGTGATATATGCAATTAAATTAAATTATTGCGCAAATTACATTCAATATAGCTTTTAAGATTGTTGAACTATTATTAACTTTAAAATCTTTTGAATATATTAAATGTGGATTTGTTACTTCTTCAGATTTAAGAGCAAAAGTGCCAAATTATGTAAATATATGTAAAAAAAGACCAAAATATACATTACATATTTTTCTATGTAAATTGGGCCAAATATGTAAAATATTTACATATGATCGTGGTTAAATATCGTTCTTTTGCCATGATTGGTGTACAGCCCCAAAAGCAATCTTTTAACTCTTACCATGAAAAATATCTATTTACATACGAATCCGCAGTATGGTCATTGTGTAAAGTTTAAATTGAAAACATTTACTATAATTTGAATTAATTTAAATTGAAAGTTAACCATTTCCAAATAAGGGGCTGATCACTTCGACCGCAGCCTTTAGGTCGCTCTCGTTAAACTCGTAGAGTTTCTTCCATCCTTGAGGAATGTAAGTCCGCCGTTCTTGGAGAATTGCATGAAAATATGCCAAAGTAAAGAAGACTTGACTTCTCCATTTTGCCTTCGTATGAAAAATGTCCATATTCGGCCATTTTCTAAACGTTCGCTGAACATTCTTCTTCAAACCTCGAGGCGCCTGAAAAATCCTCAATTATTTTCTCAATTTGAGAACTTTGAAATGTAAAAGGAAGTAGAAAAACCTCGTATGCAATTTTTAAGCATGATTGAGCCAATAAATTGGGGAAATCTTGATGAGGCTCCGTCGTCAACCACAAGCGAAATTTGTCATGAGGTTTCATTGATTGAATCTCCTTTTCTAATGACGAGAGCCAGCTCGTAACTAAATGAAGATTCTTGATGCAAACCCAATGCCCCTCTTTACCAGCACCTTTGATCATTTCTAGCGCCAATTCAGCCATTCCATGGCCCATCGATAACTTCATGTCCAAAAAATTCATTTATTAATAA